>LNAC01000040.1:6416993-6563362 GCA_002007465.1 Ailurus styani
AGCAGGGAGCCCGATGCGGGCCTTGATCCCAGGACCCTGAGATCATGACCTGAGCCGAAAGCAGAGGCTTTAACCCACTGAGCCACCCAGGCGCCCTTTTTTTTCCTTTTATTTACAAAGTTTTAGAATAATCACTTGGTGCCCTATCAAACTGCAATATCGACCAATGAGGTTTTAAAAAACATTGTTGTGAACTCATAGATTTCAAATATTTTGATTCATTTTAACATTTTAATTCACTGGAGTTATTATTCTGTTTGGTGCTCAAATTGTTCCATCTTTGGCTAGTGGGAGCACCCACAAGTTGGCTTTTGTGTCTTTAACCATGACTTCCCTGGTCTTTGATAACTTCTTTTCTTTCAAACACAGCCATATATTCCAGATGTAGCTTAGTAATGTCCTGCACTAGCATGGCAACCAACCATTTCTCCAAGGAGCTCGGGTTTATTTTAGTAGGAAATGGTATAGAGACACTAAAATTTAAATGGTTGAAATAATCTATGTTACTTAATTCATGTGGTGTCTAGGCCTTTATGGTATATAAGCCTAGAAGAAAATCTTATTTGAAATGACATGGAAATAAAGGTTATTTGCTTGATCCTTCCATCTATATAATAGTTTAAATAGTAACAATATTTCCAGTAACAACAAGACTACTGAATGCCATTTAGGATTTCTCTGTGCCTTTTTTTGTCCTTATGGTATATTTAATTAAGAATGTATAGTCATAATCTTATGTTTTAAAATCTTGTGATATAATTATTCTCTGTGTGATCATGATTCTAATTCAATATATAACTAGTTAATATTCTTTTTTTTGTTTTTTGATCATTAGAGATTTCTTAATTTCCTTTCCTATTTTAAAATTTTTATATTATTTATTCTTTTCCAAAGTCAAAATTATAAACCCAGGTGTATTCAAAGGGATTTAGCTACTTGGTGCTATAATGATGACAATGGACTTCTTTCAATGTAAAGGATGGGCAGTGATTCCTTCTTTCTCATCAGAATGTTGTTGTAGACATGGGTTTCCCTTCTTTGCCTGCACAGGATCTCCCAGAATCATCACCAAACTTTAAGAAGACTTATAGAATGCCTGATATATATATATATACATATATATACATATATGTATACATACATGTACACATATATGTATACATATATATACATATATATAAATTATGTCCCATACAACATTATTTCAGACTAAGAAGCCCATTTTATAGCAATAAAGACACATGAAATTAGGCACAGGATTGACTGGTCTTACCTAAACTTCATCAACCTAGCAAGATGGTGGAATGGCCCGGTAAGTCGTTGGTGAAGGTGATAGCTTAGCGATAACACTGTTGGAGTTGGGGTGCTATCCTCCAAGACGTGGTAAGTGCATCAGATCCCTAACTTGGTTCTGAGTCCAACGGTTAGAATATGAGTCTAGAAGCCAACAGGTACAAGTAAAATTGGCCCTTCCCCAATTACGACCAGTGACCCATTGTGGAATTTGTACTGCCTATCCTTGTAAACTGTTTTTGCTGGATTATAAGTTCTGGTTTATAATGGGGATGGGGTAACACTTCCTTCCCAGTGAACTCGAAGGTACTACTACCATCTGGGTGCTTGGGACTCTCTGTCAAAGAACCAGCAGTACAAACAAACAATAAAACAAAATTATTATGATATTGGTGGGAGAAATTGAATCTTATTTTCACGTAGAGTTAACTAAGGTTGCTGCTACATAATAGGGCAGAGAGTAGTGTGCCTGAAAGGAAGGGTTCACTGGGGTACTTTGAGCTGCCATGCCTGGTGATAACCAACAAGCAGTTGAAACAACCTCAACTAGGGCAAGTGAAGTAAGGTCTCAGACACCTCTGAGATGACGGTCGGGTTCTCCCCTAGGCATGCAATCTCCAACACCAAAATACTGCTCACGAGTGAGGAAAATTAGAGTGGCTGGTAAAAAAATAATTACAGATTCAGGGCCAGCAGCAGCAATGAGGACTATAGATTGTTCTATATATCTTCTTACATTAAATCCTTACATAAAATACAGTAGGCCACCACCATAAGAGAGACACTGTGCCAAACTGGGTTTATTTATTTTTAAAGATTTCATTTATTCATTTGACAGAGAGAGAGAGAGCACAAGCAGAGGGAGCAGCAGGCAGAAGGAGAAGGAGAAGGGGCCTCCACATTGAGCAGGGAGCCCTATGTAGGGCTCCATCCCAGGACCCTGGGATCATGACCTGAGCCTAAGGCAGACGCTTAACCAACTGAGCCCCCCAGGTGCCACCAAATTGGATTTAATGGCAGACATACATAGATCCTCTAGACCCCACATTTTACCTCAACCACTTCTGGGATGATCAGTTCTGTGAATTGAGTTCCCCTTTATTTAAACCAACAGAAAAATGAGTTTATATTTTTAACTTCTAAAATATCTAGGAGTGAGAGTAGAATGAAATGGGGTCAAAGCAAACTTAAAAAATAGATTTAAAAGGCCTACATATTTATTACATAGATTTTTGTGTTTATCTTCTAGCATGTAGCAAAAAGGCTAGGAGAAAAAAGTTACTTTTAAAACATTAGGTAGCTTGTGCTAGAGCTTGAACACATGTTTGGAAACAACCAACATCTGTACCATGAGGACATTTAGCTTGAAGTGAGAGTGAACACAAACGAGTTCTTCAAGGGATGGGTCCATATTGGAAGCTTACCTTTGGTCTTGGTTGTTGGCAGCTCAGCCGCAGAAGCTGGATCAGCCTTGAAGGAAGGAAATCCATGCACTCTTTCATCTCTGCCACCTTGACTACTCTTCCACGAGCCCACTGGGTCAGTCAGACTTGGGCCAGTAACAACTGGCTGAGCCATAACCTTTCCACTTGGTTATTTGGTATCTATTCTGTGGTAGTTGCTCTCAGACGTGCGATCATATATTGGCTGATAGAAAATTCTTTCCATTTTCTGGCTATTCCCGTAAGTTCATCCATCGGTTTCTTTCCCAGATCTTCCTGTCCCCAGTATTTCACCTTGTTCCTTCCAAGTCCCTCTTCAACCAACCCAACTGTCTGTCAATGCCCATAAGTCGAGGCATTCCTTATCTTGGGCTACCTTTCTGCCCACAAGGTAAAAGAAGGTCAAGTATGCATCTGAAGTTCTGTCTACTGGGAGGATTTTCCTACACCACTGTCTTTCAAAACCACTCTGTAGTTGCAACAGTCATCATTTTGGGGATTGTACCCATATCCTGAGCTATTTCATCTGTGAGCCAAGCTTAAGTTGTTTCCTCCTCTGTCAAAGTCATAGGGAAGTTCCTGTGAGAGCACCCTTGTGACCTGCGCATGTGGTATCACTGCAACAGTGGTGGGTGGCATGAGCATCTGTATGTCTTTCTGTGCAGCTTAGTGATGCCTTCGGAACAGGCTGGAGCCCAATCCTGGTGCGTCCCTGCCCACCCAACCTGGTGACTTTGAGTGCTTGGCATAACCAGCTCATTTTGGGTAGTTATTACTATAATATGGTTGTTTGATGTCCCGAGGGCAGATGCTCCTTCTTTACCAAGACCCAGTAGCATGGCCAGAACATTATGAATGGTGTATAATAGTCTTCTGCAGATGTCATTGTCTTACTTTACAACTCCAGGAACCTTCTTGTGGGCTTTCTGTTGAGTCTTGCTAGAGATACCACATGGTACATTTTCCTAGTACAGATTCCTCTGGCACCATGCAGTCTGCTGGGTCATAGGGCCCAAGGGGTTAGGCTGCTTGCACCACACTGGATCTGCTTTAGAATTCTCTCAGAAGAATTGGTGATTGATTAGACCACTCAAAAAATAACAGCCTTTGTATCACCCCATAATTGGATCAGAATATTAATCTTCAGCATCCCTCTGAAATCTAATGAAGCCTACTAAGTGTCGTGTACCTCTTTTAAGGTATGAGGTGCAAGGTGCCCTTTACTCTAGGGAGGAAATGTCCTGACATATCCTAGATCACTGAAGCACCAAAACTTTACCAATGAGTCAGTCTTCTGAATCTTTTCGTGTTTATCTCCCCTGTCTGAAGTGCATTTTACCAAGATATCCAGAAAAACTGTCACTTCTTGCTCATAGGTAAAAATAACAGAATGTCTTCGATGTAGTGGACACATGTGATGTTTGTGGATTGTTCAGGTGGTCCAGGTAACTGCAGACAATATTTTAATAGGGAGTGGATTTCAAATGTCTCTGGGGCACCTCTCTACAGGAGATCAGCCTTTCTTTAAAAGTTGCTAAGGAGGTCCTCTGGCCTTCACATTTTGCTTTGAATTGGTGATTGATTGACCTGATCCTGATCTTTTCTTTCTACAAAGCTTCTATGGCAATAGCCCCCTAGTTCCACAACCTTTATAGTCGTTATTTTCCTTGTTCCTCTCAAACCAGTTATGTTGCATGAGCCAGTGTTTCTCCTTTTGCCCACATCCTGCCCCAGTAATGACAGGTATAATTTTGTTACACTATGGTAAGGACTCTCTGTATTTCACCTGCCACCAAGAATGGGGTCCTCAGCCAGCTGACTGGCAAGTGACTCAACTTTAAAATCTTTTTTTTTAAGATTTTATTTATTTATTTGACAGAGAGAGAGAGAGAGATCACAAGTAGGCAGAGAGGCAGGCAGAGAGAGAGGAGGAAGCAGGCTCCCTGCTGAGCAGAGAGCCTGATGCGGGGCTCGATCCCAGGACCCTGAGATCATGACCTGAGCAGAAGGCAGAGGCTTTAACCCACTGAGCCACCCAGGCACCCTCAACTTTAAAATCTTAATGTTAGACTTTGCTTCATAGGAGCACTCCCAGTAGCAACTGTTATAGGTCATGTTTCCTAGAAGCAGCGCCTAAGACAGGATTCAGATGGATACTATTTATTTTCTCAGGAGAAAAGGAGAAAAACAGGGTAAGCAGTGGAAGGCACTTATGATAGGATGCAGGTCCAGGTGGAGTCTGGCTTTAGCCTATTCCATGGGAAGTTCTAGGGTATGAATTGCAACATCAAGTTGGCTCTTGAAGGAAGCCCATCCCTGTCCCCAGGGAGTCACTGGCTATCAACTGATCCCAGGAGTGGAGATGTGACATAATCTCCCAGATCAGGCAACTCTTGCTTGGTTGCGGTCAATTACTTGGAAAAGGTTTGAGTTCATGCCATTAAAAACCAACACCAATGTGCCTGGGAGGCTCAGTAGGTTAAAGCCTCTGCCTTCAGCTCGGGTCATGATCTCGGGGTCCTGGTATGGAGTCCCGCATCAGGCTCCCTGCTCAGCGGCAAGCCTGCTTCCTCCTCTCTCTCTCTCTCTCTGCCTGCCTCTCTGCTTGTGATCTCTCTCTCCCTCTCTGTGTCAAATAAATAAATAAAATCTTAAAAAAAAAAACAAAACAAACCCAACACCAGCCCCAACTGGTGAGAGAGGATAGGTACACCAGTCCTAGTCAAAGAGATTTGGCCAGGACACCAACAGCGTTCAGTACAGCAAGAAATATACTTTTGGAGCAAGGTAGAGAATTTAACCAAATGGATTGAAATATCAGGTAAAGAAATTTTCAGGGATACTTTATTTTCTGGGTAGACACAATCCATATCACCTTTGCTCATGAAATGGAAAGATGCTGAGAGTGTAGACATTTGAGAGTGTAGTCACACCTGGATAGTACCTCTAAGATGGCACAGACATTAGCATGATTTGTATTCAGTAAACTCTATGAATTTCTTCTAAAATTATGATTTTTTCCATCCATTGCGGGATTAATTAATTCTGCAAGTCTTCAAAATCTTTGAATATTTTGAGCTTGGAATGTTCAGGCAAGGGAAGCGAGGACCATCCCCAGTGGCCATCTGCTCAGTCCACATGTCCACATGGAATCTGCTTACTCGTACTTTGAACAAATCTGCAATGCTCTTTTGTTCCCCTGCAGTCTCAGGTTCAGGGTGCTTAGACGTCTTGTCATATTCACAAGGATGTACATCTTTCTGAGCCACTGGGGGGCTGACAAGTTGGGTCTCTCAGAGCCCATTAATTCCAAAAAGTCCTTCATCTGAGGTAGCAGCTCAATAAATATCTTCAAGTTTCTATGACTCAGTCATCTGAGCACACTACCATAAAAGAAGTCCAAAATCTTTATCTTTAAAAAGTACATAAACTCTTGATGATTTAGGGCATACAATGAGGAAAATTTAGTTTTGATCATTTCCACATCATGCAATGAACTTGAATTGCACAGTTCAGAGCACAACAGCTCTTTGGAAGCTGAATATGCCATCCTTATTTTTGGACTTGAATAAATTGGTGAAACCTTCTTTTTCTTTTCAATTCAAGTACCTAACGGTGCTACCTGAACTTCACATTTCCTGATTAAATTGTTTCTCAAATTCCTTAGACTCCAAGCCCGTAGATCTTAGTTTTGTTTTTTTTTTTTTAAAGATTTTATTTATTTCACAGAGGGAGAGAGATCACAAGGAGGCAGAGAGGCAGGCAGAGAGAGAGCGCGGGAGGCAGGCTCCCTGCCGAGCAGAGAGCCCGATGCGGGCCTCGATCCCAGGACCCTGAGATCATGACCTGAGCCGAAAGCAGAGGCTTTAACCCACTGAGCCACCCAGGCACCCTAGATCTTAGTTTTTGAGTGCTAGCTAATTCGGTAAAACCTTTCTTTGTTTTCCTTTCTTCTCTTTTTTATCCCTTTTCTTTTCTTTGTACCGTTCCTTCCTCCTTCTCTTCCTCCTCTCTCTTTTCCTCCGTCCCTCCCTCTCCCTTTTCCTCCCTCTCCCCCCACTTCCTTGTTAAAGTCTTCGATTGGAAGTCTCCTGGCCACTGGGTGAAGGGGATGGGGTGGGCTGAATTTGACCTCCAGGGCTCACTTTTAGTCTGGGCCCAGTAAATGACCTTTAATTTTATCCAACAGAAAGTTTCAGGAGATGAAGAGTAATATATAACCTTCATGTTATACAGAATGAAAAAACATTGAACCTAAAATGAAATTTATTCTTTGGAAATTTCATGCAAAGACGTTTTAAAAAACTTAAATTATTCCTTCACTTCCAGGACAAATTTCCTGGAATTCGGTGAAAAATTTTATTTTCCTTTAAAAAATTAGCTTTGAAGTTTGAAAAGTCAAGCAAACCAGTTCCCCGTATAGAAAGCACTAATAACCCAAGCTTCAAGGACTCTCTCTCTCTCTCTCTCTGTATATATATATATATATATATATACATATATATTTTTATATGTGTATGTGTATGTGTGTGTGTGTGTGTATACACACACATATGTATATATATGTATATCCATATGTATGTATGTGTGTATGTATCTAGAGAAGGACTGGGGAGAGGGAGAAGGAGAGAGAGTTTCTTAACCAGGTTGCATTCTTAAGCATGGAGCCCAGTGCTTGGACTTGATCTCATAACCCTGAGAGCATGACCTGAGCTGACATCAGAAGTCAGACACATAATCAACTGAGCCACCCAGGTGCTCCAAAATTCATTTATTTAAGTCATTTATTTAAAATAGTCTTGACTTTTCAAGAATTCAAAGTACCTAGGAAATAGAAGAGAATAAAATGTATAGTGTGATTGTATATTGCAATGTTTTCTGTGTTTTTTTTTTTATTATTAAAGAAGAGGATCTAGAGAAGTGGACTGATTCCAGATATGTTTTTCAGATAAAATGGACAGGACTTGGTTGTGGGTATGAAAGAGAGAGAAGTGTCAAACATTTGCTTACAGAAACCGGATGGATCATAGTACCATTTCCTGGAAGGAAAGGCTAAGAGTGGAACATTTGGAGGTACGAGAATGTGTAGAATTTTAGTCTGGGGCACATTAAATTTAGATGCTTATGAGAAATCCAAGTGGAGAAGTGGAGATGTCACATAGGCCAGGGGCTAAAGGAGTTTGGGGTTTAGCAGAATGGTCTAAACTAGAAATGAAAGTTTTAGAAGCTGTTTTCATAAAGATGGTGCTGGGAATCTCAGTCACGTAAGGGGGTATAGAAGGACAGATCCCTCACACAGTGCCTAGAAGAATTTCAATGTTTGGAGGCCAGGAGAGCAGAAGGTGGCCCAAGACACCAAGAAGAACTTGTGGCCATATCTCCAAAAGGATCAAGTACCAAGTATACTGACTGCTGGTGAGAATTCAAGACAGATGAGGCCAGAAGAGTGCCCCTTAGACCTGCAACACAGAAGTTGTTGCTTTCCTTAACAAAGGTAACTGGAGTGTGATCGCTAGGATGGAGATTGAATAGGTGAAGATTTTGATGTGGAGTTTGGAGTCAAATTTTTAAAGACAATTGAGTGCGATAGGGAGCAGAACAAAGGAGTCTCAATTGGAAAGGGATGAATGATGTTTTTAAAATATGTTGGAATGCTAGAATGCATGGGTGTGCCAAAGAAGAGGTGGTTATGCATATTACTCAGCCATAAAAAGGAATGAGATCTTACCATTTGAAACAATATGGATGGACCTAGTGTGTGTAATGCTAAGTGAAATAAGCCAGTCAGAGAAAGACAAATACCATATGATTTCACTCATATGTGGAATTTAAGAAACAAAACAAATGAATAAAGAAAAAAGAGATCAACAAAAAACCGGACTCTTGGGCGCCTGGGTGGCTCAGTCAGTTAAATGACTGCCTTTGGCTCTCGGGGTCCTGGGATCGAGTCCCACATCAGCTCTCTGCTCGGCAGAGAGCCTGCTTCTCTCCCTCTGCCTGCTGCTCTGCCTACTTGTGCTCTCTATCTCTCTGTCAAATAAATAAATAAAATCTTAAAAAAACAAAACAAAACAAAAAAACCCCCCGACTCTTAAATATAAAAACAAACTGGTGGTTGCCCGAAGGGAAGGCGGGGGAGGATGGATTAAAGGTGTGAAGGGGATTAGGAGGACACTTGTGATAAGCCCTGAGTAATACATACAATTGTTAAATCACTATATTATACACCTGAAGCAAATATAACACTGCATGTTAATTATACTGGAAATAAACAAACAAACAAACAAACAAATAAATAAATAAAATTTTTATTAAAAAAGGGGTGACTTGTTCCAGATGGAGAAGTTGAAGATACAAGAAAGGGAAGGTACTTGAAGAGTAACTTCTGGTCAGATGAGAAGAGCAGGGGTCTGGAGCTTATGTAGAGGGACTAATCTTTGATAGTAGAAGAGACGTTTTCTTTGACGCAACAGGAGGAAAAGAAGGGTTGACAGAGCTGCAGGAGATTTGTGGACTATATGAAGATTTTGCTAATCTCTTTGATGTAGAGTAACTTTCCTCTTAGGATGGAAAAGAATCATGCCCTGAATTTTCCTAGGTGTTCTCGTAGCCAAATATCGCATCAAACCTCAAAGCTCCCTCTAAGTGCTCTGCTTGTCATCATTCATAATTCCCCTTTTAACACTTACATTCTCCTCAGAAATTCTGCCAGCAGATCTATATGGCTTCCGGAAGTTCAACCCTCTCAACCTCTGCACTTTTAAACCTTTCCTAAAAGTTCAACGACTGGCCCATTAACACAGCCGCTTGCCTTGACCTTTCACAACAGGTTAAGAGAAGGTTGTTCTTACTTCTCTTGGAGCTTATTGGGTATGGAAAATAACATTTCTCCTTATTCTGTCTACATTTCCTCCCAACATTTCCTTTTTGTGGCCCCAGGGTAAAGAAATAAATACACAGTAACTAATATGTGCAGTAGCTGAGATGTTCCAGAAATCATTTAGTCTAGAAAACATTCCTTATAATTTCTAAGGTAAAAACAATAGACATTAAAGGGAAAAAATTTGATTGGTGTTACAAACTTCGTGAACAATTTGTAAATTCTGACAATACTTATGTAGTAAGCCTTGGGTATTATTAAGTATGCGATTCTTTAAGGATGGTTTTTCTTGATCATTGGAACAATGCGGTAACACTCACACATCACAGAAGACAGCAGATTGTGATAACTGACCCCGAAGAAAGACTAGGGCCAACTAGAATTGACATGATACTTTACTACATTATCTGCTCGCCTCGACTCCACCTCTTAGTTTTTCTTGCTTCTTTCCCAAGGTGAGTCTGTATATGGTGAAAATTAGATCTCCTGAATACCTGTGCTAGGTCTTCTTTTATGTCTGATAATAACTGTAGTATAAAAAAAGGAGAAATTCAGGGTCAAGTATTTTAAAGTGTGATTAAGACTTTAATCAAAATGCAACAAATTGTAACTCCCCACACTTGGCTTTAAAGTAAAGGAGCAAATTGCAGGACCAAGATACCATCTGAAACTTGCATGGGGGCGGTGGTGGTGGCGGGGGCGGGAGGGGGAAGCCCAAACCTGTTTGCTTAGCTTTTTTCCTTATCCTTGTTCTTCTTAAATCAACTCGCAGTCAGCTGAATTCCTGGTGTGGCTCTCCCCAGTACCAGGAAAGCTTACCTTCTTACCGACTTCCAGGCTCTCTCCTTGCTGGGCTCTGGAAATAATTTTTTCCTGCCCCCTCAAGTGAGCTTGGGTGGCAGATTTTATTTCCAAAGATGGCCATACATATATGCCCCAAATCACTGTGATATGATATAGTATCACATATGCTATTGTGGTCTTTCATGAAAAGAGGGGGTCAATGTTCCCTCTTTTTGAATCTGGGTGGTCCTGTGAATACAGTAGAAGTGAAATTGTGTGAATTCTGAGACTAGGTTAGAAAGTACCAGATACCCTCTGCCTGGTTCTTTCTCTTGAGATGTTTACCTTTCGACTTAAACCCTGTGAGGATGAACCAACTAGCCTGTGCAGAGAGGCCACATGGCGAATGCTGTGTGGAGAACTGAGACCCCCCCACCCCAGACAAAAGCCAGCATCAACTGCCAGACATGTGAGGAAGTGAGATTTCCGTTGACTTCTGTCCCTAGCCTTTGAGCCATTCCAGCTGACTCCAGGTGGAGCGGGGATGAGCTGATACTGCCAACCCTTGGACAAATGGCAGATCTGTCCACAAAATAGATGTGATCACTGAGTAAGCCACTAGGTTTTGGGCAAGTTTGCTACACATCAATAATAACTGGAACACTTGGCTACAAAAATGTCTCTTGTCTTATGGTATGTTTAATTATCAACTCTTTCTCATCACCTTTGAATTTACTCAAGTGTCTCATTAAAAAAATAAATAAAAGCCCAATCCTGCCTCTTCACTTGACACCCCCCTTCCAGCTATAGCCCTAGATAGTTCCTATTCTTGGGTATTCTAGTATTTGGAAAAAAAAATATCAAATACTCAAAAGTCAATTTGCTGGAAACAAAATTCATGAGTGTCTGATTTGCCAAATATCCCACGTGCCACGTCAGTTGCCTGGTATAGACTGTAGGTCCCAGAGAGGCCGTGAAGTGTCATGGTGCTCAAGTTATTCCCTGTCCCTAGCCTTTCTTCTTCACTCTTTCCAGACTTGCTCTCTGACCCTCCGTTTTTCCAATTTCTTCTCCCTAATGTCGTCTGTCCATTCCACAATCTCTTCTCTCTGCCCCTGAGTCTCTGCCTGTGGTCCTCGCGAGTCCACCCTCCCCGACTCCCGCTCTTCAGGGGACCCTGTCTGGGGCCAAAGTCCAGGCTCTGCTGCGTGCCCTGTGGCTCCTTTCCTTCTCTCTTTTCCTGGCAGAGGCCTGTTGTCTCGACCTCACTTCCCGATCTGTCTCCCAGCACCAGATGCAAACTGCACATTCTTTAGAATGTTGTTATAAAGTCAAAAGGAAAACAAGTCAATTAGCAATTCACAAACCTATAAACTTGATAAGAAAAACAATTTTGGCAGTTGGTAGAATCAAGAATTTAACAAATTGGTCAGTTGGCAAACTGGTTACCCAGAAAATTAACAGAATACTTGGGGTCCGCATTCCGTCCTTGTCAGACTGCGTCAGGTCCTTGCTCAGTTGATACTCCTTTTCCTCAAGGGGCAAACCCTACCCTCCTTGCTGAGCTAAAGAGCCCCATTCGACCACTGTGTGCTGGTTCGGCATCTTTTCTCAACATCACCCCCTTGTGTCTTATGGAAGCTCCGGGAAAATGGAGCTGACTGATTCCTGAGAAGACCTGGCTGCCCAGCTCTGAGCCCTTCCACTTGCCTTTTCTTCTTCTTCTTCTTTTTTTTTTTAAAGATTTTATTTATTCATTTCACACAGAGAGAGATTACAAGTAGGCAGAGAGGCAGGCAGAGAGAGAGGAGAGAGGAAGCAGGCTCCCTGCTGAGCAGAGAGCCCAATGTGGGCCTCGATCCCAGAACCCTGGGATCATGACCTGAGCCGAAGGCAGCGGCTTTAACCCACTGAGCCACCCAGGCGCCCTCTTGCCTTTTCTTCTATTTGCCACACTTGCTCTGCTCTTGACTGCTTGACGAATGTCTTTGGAAGTTTCAGGTCTGTGACTCCCCCAGGCAGGTTTGCACCTTTCAGTGGGGCCGTCAACCATTCCTGTTGCACAAACCTTTATCACCAGGAGGGTATTTCGTGACAAATGAATTTCTCCACTGGACTGTTAGATCTTTAAAGGCAGGAATCATAACGTTCATCTCTGAATATTCATGACCTAGCACAGATATTGACACATAGTAGGCTCTCAATAAATCTTTCTTAAAAGAATACCATTTACCTAGAAAATATTACCCCAGCCATCTGCTGTTTAAAGATAATTCCTTCACAAAACCAATTTAAAATGACTCCCTCAGGCTATATAATAAAGACACATATAAAGAACACGCCTGCATTTTGTTTAAGACTTCTGCTAAAATCAGAGTTCACTTTGTGGTTTAAAGCCCCTTGTATAAATATCCATATTGCTAATTTCTCTTAGTTTTAATAGAAGGTAAAGGCTTGTATCAACTGGCCCAGAGCATACTTCCTTTTATTAGATATTTTATCAGATAACAGGAGGTGGGTCCCCTGCTCCCCCTGCCTTTCCATTTTTGTCTCTACTTGTACAGAGCTCAGAGCTAAGTTAACTTGTGTGTGTGTGTGTGTGTGTGTGTGTGTGTGTGTGTGTGTGTGTGCTTTTCACCATACTTGACTTCAACTCTTAGCTATGTTCCTCTCCGGGCTTTAGTTTCCTCCTATATAAAATTGGGTTATCATAGCTGGACTCACAACATTTTTGTGAGAATCCAATGAAACTTTGTAGGGAGAAATATTTTTTTTAAAGATTTTATTTATTTATTTGACAGAAAGACAACAGCAAGATTTGACACAGCAAGAGAGGGAACACAAGTGCGGGGAGTGGGAGAGGGAGAAGCAGGCTTCCCACTGAGCGGGGAGCCCGATGTGAGGCTCAATCCCCAGACCCTGGGATCATGACCTGACCCAAAGACAGACACTTAACAACTGTGCCACCCAGGTGTCCCTGTAGGGAGAACTATTTTAGAAAGTCTTACCCAAATATGTTATCACTGTTACTGTTCTTTTTAAAGAACAGATATCATAAAAATATAACTTTGAGAATTTAAACTTTTCAGTTCCTTCTCCTGCAGCCAGGAAACACGAGAGGATTCAACTACAGTAATCATATTCACCTCCTTTTCCTACACTGTAGGTTAAATTTTCCCATTTAGATTTTTCCAACTGTACTGAGCACATATGTTTAATTGTAAGTGACCTCAAATCCTCTTATGGAAGTAGATGAGGTATGTGAAATCAAGTAGAACTTCAATAAGAAGGAGTTAATCTGCTACTGAAAGGTAATTTCATAGGACACTAGAGAGATTTATTAACTTTTTCTGGGAACAATATTAATAACTGATATTTATTGAATTCTTATTGTGGGCCCAACTCTCTGCTAAGTGTTTAAATGTGTGATCTCTCTAAATCCCTCAACAAACCTATGAGATAGATACTCATTATATGCATTTTGTAAGGAAAGGACACTGGGGTAGAAAGAGGTTAAAGAATTCACATGGTTAGTTAGTGCTGAGTTGAGATTCTAACCCAAGAAGCCTAACTACTAAGTCCGTGTATTTACTTAACTTGTCTCCTATGCTACAAAATATTCAGGCACATTTCAGACATTTAATACATTAGAAACATGAGACATTCAGAAAGCCTGGAGACAAATGATTATTTTGAAATGTTTTTATTGCAATGATAATTTCTTCTCCAGAATTTTCTTTTTTCCTTGATATTCTCTCTAAAACGATCTATTCTATGCATATCTCATTACTCTTACATTTTTCCTAGAGAGTCAATTACTGTCAATTTTTATTCTTCAAGTCTGTGGCTTCTGATACTATGTCTAGGTTGAATATTTCTTAGTCCTATGTGCATAACTGTATTATTTTTCATTACTATATTTTGAAATTGATTCTAGTGGTTATCATTCCATTTCCTTACATTTTTTGTTAATTGCATTTTTAATATCTTGTGATATTCCTGAACTACAAATTGAAAGCAACCCTTTAGATGTGATCTTACCTTTACACAAAGATATTATTTCAAGTTGCCCTGAAGTGTTAAATCAATCAGACTGGATAATAATAAATAAAATTAAAATGTTTCTTTTTTTCTTTTCTCTTTGGACTCAAATTCGTTCAGTTTCTTGAGTGGAGAACTTACAAGACTCTACAGATATTCTTTCCTTATTATAAAAACTTTAATTCCTGAAAATAAATAAAATCGCATCACGAAAATTTCTTTTGGTTTAATGATTTGTTACAATTTATAGATTCACAACAGGATTTTAAAAAAAACCATCTTCCTTGGATCATCGAGATATCGTTTGATTGATGAACAGCCAAAAAACATGCATATTACTGAAGTGTGACTAAATGTTGGCCAGTGTTAGAAAATATGTGGCAAGATGTTTGATTCTTTTAAAACCTTATGTACATTGTTTTGTTTTATGGGACAAAATTATATATATATGCACATACACATATGTATTTATAAGCTATCTATAACATATATGATATGTACATATCTCACATATCTTTTATAGATGTATAAAGTATACATATGTGTACATGTATGTATGCATGTATGTGTGTGTATCACTGATAGAAAATGGAATATGACCTGAGTCTCTAAGATCTCTAAAGGAATATAGATACATTTGGATAGATGGTCCATCATCCTTCAAAGATATTCCTCTTGTATGTGGAATACGTCATTGTTCATAACATGATCCTAGACTTAGCTTGACCTGTTAAAGTTTCGGTCACACTGAGGTCCTTTGTTTCACACTCATACATTCCATAGCATTTAGCAGTGTGCTTGGCTCTTAGTAAATACTTGCTAAACAAACTATTCATCTTCTTCTCCTTCTCATTGTACACCTCAGATCTACACCGTTTTGTCTTGTGTCTACTGTCATCTTCTCATGCACCTCCCTTGCTATGATCCCTTCCCTCTCCATCCTATAGACAGATACCAGAATAATAGTTTAAAAGTACGGGCGCCTGGGTGGCTCAGTGGGTTAAGCCTCTGCCTTTGGCTCAGGTCATGATCTCAGGGTCCTGGGATCATCCACTTAGCGCTTACTTACTTCCCCACCTTCTTTCCCACCATACCCCTGTGGATCCTCGATGAAGCACGTATGGTCTATTCACAGTGTCCCAAACCAGCCTGTCTGGGCTCATGGCTTTTTCCCCTCTGTCTGTAATTCCCTCCTCTTTTCTCCATGTCCCCCAGTGCTCTCTTACCTTTCGCCCCCATTTTCCAAATCCTTAGCGATTACTGATACTCTAGTAAGTATTCACCTACTTTACATTTTAACTGAGTCATTTTCTTTTTTTTAAGATTTTATTTTATTTATTTGAAAGAGAGAGAGAAAGATCACATGTAGGCAGAGCGGCAGGCAGAGAGAGAGAGAGGAGGAAGCAGGCTCCCTGCTGAGCAGAGAGCCTGATGTGGGGCTCGATCCCACGACCCTGAGATCATGACCTGAGGCTTAACCCACTGAGCCACCCAGGCACCCCTAACTGAGCCTTTTTCATACATGCCCAACTCTCCAAAGAGATGATGTGTCTCTGGCAGGCTGGGATCACCTCTAACTTTGCCTTCTACTTATCAGGTCATCCATAAGGTGTGAGTAACAGTGATGCTGCCTTGCCCCCAGAGTCAGACATCTTGGGACTTACAGAGCGGTTATTAGCATCTTCTGGCCTTGGCTGGCTTTCCCATGCGGATGACTACCTGAGCACTCTGCTTTGATCACATTGGGATACACAGAACACCCTGAAGTCCTTGCTTCCCTCTCAGAGAGGCTTAGGTCAGGCTTGGGCTCTGTTCCTAGAACCATCTTTTTACCTTGTGACCTGAAATGGACGTCGGGTTAACCGGATCAGTAGCCACAGCTTCCTTCTGTCTCCTTTGAAGTATTCTGTCAAGAGCTGCCTTTCCCTTACCGTTGTTGTCTTTGTTAAGGATTCTTACTATTCTCTTAACTCCTAATTTAGGTTTCACTAAGTCATTAAAAGAACTTTCTTTCTTTCTGAACCACGTCAGCAATTAAAAGAGCAAAAAAAAAAAAGTCAAAACTTATTTGGAGGGACTTTTGAACGATTTCATTTACCATCATTCAAGAAAATGTAGCTGAATATAAAACACAGTAAAATTTATATTTGCAATAATCCATCCCCCTTTCCCCATCTGTTTGGTGAAACCAGACACTTTGTTAATTATATCCAGTTAGTTTACTGGGAGAAACAACCAATTTAGAAACATTTGGCTTTATTAAAAGAAACAAAATACAACTACAAGGGAAGACAAAAACTGCTTTAATATACTCATGGACTTTTATTGCTTCAGTGAGTAGGTAAGGAAGAGAAGCAATTCTTTATTTCCAAATTATAAAGTACGATCAAATTCGAAGCTGTGAAAATATTGAACTTTTGCAAGAAAAAAAAAATAAATGATTTGAAGCCCTGGTGATCACACAGAGAATCCAGACAATTTGACAGCTATGAATTTATCTCACTTGTGAATGAATAACCTTTGTAACTCACTTGGGACTTAAATATTCCAAACACATTTCCCTGGAAACACTTCAAAAGGCATAGTTCATTTCTGTCTTTACCAAGCAGCTCCTTTGGTTACCTTTAGTTTGCTGGCTTTGTGGTTTGAGTACAGACTTGAAAGTTTGAAAATTAACATAGTTAAAGCTTGCCAGTGGGTTTTACCCTGTAAGAATGAAACAAGATTAACTCTTTGATTATTTTATGGTGTAAACAGCTCTTTTTACCTCTGTATTAAGGGAATTTCATTGATATTACTTAAGAAATTTCGACTCAGTCTCTGAACTAAAGTTCAATATATTTCTATTTAGAGAGGAAATATTTCCACCAAAGTACATGTAAGACCAGAATTGCATCTGATTTAGTTGAGCTCCATATAGTTCTTAAGCATTTGTTGAAAGCAATCTATTTTTTTTAAAGCTAGATCCAGGGTTTCAGGTCAAGGGTACTAATAGTTTTAGAGAGTTTCATGTATGTGTTTTTTTTCAGGATCAAAAAGTACAAACACACTCTCAGCTCTGTGCTAGGTTCTGAGCACTGCAAGTCAAGCGGTCCTGCTTCTTGGTACTTGGAATGGGTTCATTTTTTTTCCCTTGCCCCACCCCTTGCAGCAGGCACAGTGAATACTGTTGATGGAAGAACATTCCTATCAACTGACATGTCAAACCTGTTCCTGTCAAATGGTAATATTGCAAAATATTTTGGAAAAAAGCACAATTAAAACATTAGTATTCTAATGTCAAAATATGCTTACCTGTAGTAGTCTTGAAAATTGTTTCATATTTAAGGACTGTAGACTTCATGACTTGACTCTTATTCCTGGGAAGATTTCATGGAGAAGGAGGGATTTCAGCTTAAGTGGGGAAAGAAATTTGTCCATTTTAGGTTTGAAGATGTTTATAGAAATAAAAAGATAATAGTCAAAATAGAAGTTTAAGCTCTAACTTTTAGAAGCTGAAATTTAACCCATGTTTACTTTTTCTGTCCTCATTAAAAATAGTATTTACTTTAACAAATTTGCCTTGTGTCTTTTATTTCAGAGTAAATGTGCCTTGTGTCTTTAACAAAGGGTAAAAGAAAGATCTGAGGATAAGCTTGACCCGTCTCCTCTCCCAGTTCAGCTCATTTTTAAAAAGAGCCTTCACTGGAAATCTGGCAATCTCTTGGACCTCTTCTATTAGGTTTTCTGCTCCTTCCTGGCGAGGGTCTCTGTCTTCTGTCACACATGCTCGCTGGAGAGAGAATTTCAGCCATTACCTTTACTTAACTGACTAAATCAACATTTCCAACCCTTGCCCTAGCTTCCCTCCTGTTATTCTAGCGCTGCGTTCAATACATAAACGTGTTTAAAACTCTACTCCCCATCTCCCTGCTCTCTACTCCTAAAATTAGCTTTTTCTCTTGGCTCTTCTATTTCAGTTTATGATACCCTGAGTGGTAGAGCAAAATTTTCTTTGCCAGGATAATCTTGTTGTGAGAGACAGACAGTTTCAAATTAGTTTAAGCAAAAGGAAACACTGGAGGAAGGTACACAGTACCTGACTGACCCACAGGCAGGAGGTGCTGCTGGGTCTCCCTAGGGAATCAGGAACTGGGCAGTAAGTCCCACCAAGGCAGATGCTTTCTTACTCCCCTCTAGTTTTGTTTGTTTGTTTGTTTGTTTTTGTTTTTTTATGATTTATTTATTTGAGAGAGAGAGAGAGAGAGAGAGAGAGAACAAGTGGGGGAGGGGCAGAAAGAGAAGGGGAGAGAGAGAGTCTCAGGCAGATTCCTCACTGAGTGAGGAGCCCCATGTGGGGCTTGATCACACGACCCCGATATCATGACCGCAGCCCAAAGCAAATCCATCGCTTAACCGACTGAGCTACCCAGGCGCCCCTACCCTCTTAGTCTGAATGTGACTATCCTTGTTTTTCTCTGCCTAACTGCTAATTTCTCATATGTCTCCTATCTTCTCTGTGTCTCTGTCCTTCCCTGGAGACTGTTTTCTTTTTTATATTTGTACACAGTCACTTGGTAGATTCTTCAAAATGGGTCTCTCAGCCTTGAATTTACATCACCTCAACATTCCAGTGCCTGCAGCCCTCAGTCTTCCCAGATTTCATTTCCAAGCTTCAGGGCTTGGATGGCCAAATGGCTCCATGTAGTCTCTCGTGCTTAGCCCAGTTCAGTGTCAGGTTGGCCAAAAGAGGAATGGATGGTGTGATATAAATATGATGAGTTATAAAGACTGATGCTCTGTAGCTGTGAAGAGGCATTTTGAGCAGGGAAACGTGAGTGGAGGAGCACCCTCCTAATATCTACTATGAAGTTGGAAGGAAAATTTTGTATCATACTCCAAAGGAATAAAGGTTACTACAAGAGTTTCCATTTCTTTATTTCCAATATGAACATGTTCTGGGTATTAATTGTAGCATATGGCACAAATGTACGATAACACCATCTTAATCAACCAGGCTTTAAAATCTGATGTCACAGATGCCCTTCTTTGTCTCCTAGATCTTACCAGTCACCAACTTTTACCAACTGTTTCTTCAAATGTCCCTTGTTCCATTTCTTTTCCTAATACTCCCACAAACCACCATTCTTTCTCAGCTTTATCATCTTTCCCTATTTCTCCTATTTTAGAAGGTTTTTAATTTAATTATTCACCCTGCTTCCAGTCTCTCTTCTTGGCAATCCATCATTCATATTGCTGACAAATTGGTCGTAAAACACTCTTTCAGTCTTATCATTCTCTGACTCAAAGACTTCAGTGACTCCCCATAGCCTACCGGATGAAGTCCAAATGGCTTATTCTGACCATGTAAGACCTTGACCACCGAGCTGCAACCTTTGCCGACAGCTCTAACTATCCACTTCATTGGTACTGTACTCCAGCTAAACTGTGCCCCAAGCTGCCTTGAACTTTGTGATTTTATGCTGTTGCTGAAACCGATCCTGCTGGCCTGGAATGCACTCTTTTCTGTCTGCCTCTCTCAATTCCATCCATCATTCAAGTCATAACACAAACCCCTTCTTCTTTGTGAAGCCTTCCAAATTCAGGCCAGCCCAACTAATTTTTTATTTCTCTGATTCACTACAGTTTTACTTTCCTGCCTCATTCATTTAATTAGTCCTCTACTTCCAAAAAATAGAGATTGGTTTTTAATCCAATTTTAAATTTTTTCAATGGTTTTGTTTCTTCAATTAGGTTTTATATTCATGGGGCAGAGGAGACATTTTTACAATTTTCCTATTCCTCCTTATAGCACCAGTTATCCTACCTTACACATTGTAAGAGCTCCTGAAATACTGTTATGGCACCAATGTCTGAGGACACTTTGCTACAATGCAGTAGGCAATCAACCTGGTAATGAAAGCATTGTTGATTTTCTATTTTAATTAATTCTTCTCATTATGAATAAACCAAATTAGTGAATGTGTTATCAATTGATGTTTTAGAGTTTTCAGGTTTTAGGGCAATATATTAGGTGGCAGTGTGGAAAGTGAGACTATGAGATTGTTGAGTAACTCCAAGTATCTTATTATCCACACGATGGAAAAGGAGGTAAAAGGAATTGATTTCCAGGCACAGGATAATGTCCTGTGACTTACAGGGCTAGGCAAAAGGGAAGGAGTATGTTCAACGTTGAGATGAAATTGACTGTTTCCAAAAGAAATGCAAAACATTATGAAGGAAACACTAGTTGATCTGAAGAGTGATCTGCTTCTTCTGTAAGTTCCTACTGGCTGGGGACAGGGCTTTTGTCAAAGGGAGAGGCTATCATTTTTCTTTCTCTCATCAGAAATTCCCACATTCTCTGGGAACTCTTTCCTGTGGGAATAGATTTTTGATAATATATTTGGAGTAAATGGAAAAATAAGATTTATTTAGAAAAAAGCTTAGCAGTCAATTTGCTTGTTTATTCAGTAAATTGAAGACTTGGTGGGCTAAATACCAATGATACAATGCAATTATAGACATAGTTTCTTATCTCTCATAGGGAGAAGAGTATAAACCAAAATAATTACAAACATAAGGCCAGAGAAATCAGATATGGGAACTGAGATATTTCTGGTGCAGTTGGAGGTAAGTGGGGTTATTTTTATTTAAAAACGAATTTTTGCTGGAGATTTGTACCTTTCAATCCCCTTCACCTGTTTTTCCCTTTTTCCTACCTCTTCCCCCTCTGGCAACCACCAGTTTGTTTTCTGCATTCATGAATCTGTTTCTGTTTTTTGTTTGATTGTTCATTTTTTTAAAATTTCTGCAATTAAAATCTTATAGTATTTGTCTTTCTCTGTTTGACTTTACTTGCACAATATCCTCTAGGTGCACCGATGTTATTGTAAATGGCAAGATCTCATTCCTTTTTATGGGTGAGTAACATTCCAGCATTCATATATATATGTACACACATACACCATATATAAAATCTATATACACACACTAAATATATATAATATGTGTCTACATACTATATATACAATATATGTGTAGTAAATACACATATGTATATATACCATATATACCAAATATATATATATATATATATTTATGTTATATGTACATATTCACACACACACACTAAATATATATATCACATCTTTATTTGTTCATCAATCCATGACACTTAGGTTGCTATCATATTTTGGCTATTGTGAATAATGCTACAATAAGCATCGGAGTGCATGCATATATCTCTACTTATTAGTGTTTTTGTTTTCTTTGAGTAAGTATCCAGCAGTGGAATTACTGGATCATATGGTATTTCTATTTTTAATTTTTTTTGAGGAACTTCCATAAGTTTTCCATACTGTTTTTCATGACAATCAGACTGATTTACATTCCCACTAACAGGGCATGAGGGTTCCCTTTTCTGCACATCCTCACCAATACTTGTTATTTCTTGTCTCTCTGATAATAGCTATTCTGACTAGTGTGAGGTGATATTGTACTTGGGAATTGATTTGCATTTTGCTGCTGATTAGTGATATTGAGCATCTTTTCATGTGTTTGCTGGCTATCTGAAGTTTTCTTAGGAAAAATGTTTATTCTGGTTTTCTGCTCATTTTTAAATTGGGTTGTTTGGGTTTTTTTTTTTTTTTTGGTGTGGGTTGTATGAGTTCTTTACATTTTTTTTGGATATTAATCCTTTATCAAATATATCATTTGCAAATACCTTCTCCTATTCTAGTATGTTGCCTTTTTGTTTTGTTGATGGTTTCCGTTGTTGTGTGAAATCTTTTTATTTTGGTGGGGTACCAATAGTTTATTTTTGCTTTTGTTTCCATTGCCTGAGGAGACAGATCCATAAATATGTTGCTGTGGATGACTTTCAAGAGATTACCGCCTATGTTTTCTTTTAAGAGTTTTATGGTTTCAGGACTCATATTTAGGTCTTTAATCAATTTTGAGTTTATTTTTGTGTATGATGTAAGAAAGTGGTCCAGTTCCATTCTTTTGCATGTAGTTATCCAGTTTTCCCAACACCATTTATTGAAGACATTGTCTTTTCCTTTTGTATATTCTTGACTCCTTTGTCAAGGTGGGCTTATTTTGATTATATCTCTGCCTACTTTGCTTTAAACTGTACATGTACATGTAGTATTTATTTGAAGGAATCTTCTGGTGTTAAAAGCATGTTTATCTTAATCAACTGAAGTTCTTTTTTTCCTCATTGAATGTGTCATTTCTTTAGAATTCTTTTTCTAAGGGCTTTATGGTTTTCAAAACTTTAATTGTATTTGAGATCTTCTTAATGCAACAGATTTAACATTTCTTTAAATTTGTATATTTTTAAAGGCACGTAAATCTGAAAATATTAATCTTGGTCATGAATCATTCATTCTACATTCTATGGAGTGTCTGCTGTGTGGCAGGCACTGTGTTGGTTCTGAGGATAGATTCACAGAGTTTTACTAACAGGAGGGATTATTTTCAGGGTTGAGATTCTCATCTTTATAATAATGGTATATGCAAAATTGAAGAGTTTGTTACCAATGGTCTTAATAGTGGACTTAGTCTTCCTTGACTTTCTTGAGCCAACGAAAGCTTTAAAGGTCCCTTTGCTAGCTTTTGCCAGCCATCTCTTTGGGCTTTACATTTCCTGTTGAATATATCTCTTTAAAATTAGAGTTAGGGGCACCTGGGTGGCTCAGTCAGTTAATCATCTGCCTTTGGCTTAGGCCATGATCCCAGAATCCTGGTTCCCTGCTCAGCAGGGAGTCTGCTCCTCTCTCTTCCTCTGACCCTCCCTCTCTGTCTCAAATAAATAAATACAATCTTTTAAATAAAATAAAATAAAATTAGAGATAATCAGAAAACTGCCTCTTCATTTATATGGATGTCTTTACTTAACTACCCTTTTTAATTCTTAAAGAAAATTAGTATAGTTGTCACCAAAGCTTAAATTATAATAGAAAAATACACATATATAAAATGTCATACAAAATGAAAGGTGCCATCGTATAGAAAGGAAGTAAAGCTAACAGACATCAACCAACCAAACCCAAAATATGTCGTTTCTACTCGTTTTTGCACCTGGGAAAAAAAATAATGCCATTATTTCTATAAATAAGTAAAAAATACTGTTGAAAGAAAACTATATAAATATTCAAGGAGTCACTTTTTATTTATTTATTTATTTTATTTTATTAAAAGATTTTTATTTATTTATTTGAGAGAGAGAGAGAGAGAGAGAGAGAGAGAGAGAGAGTATGCAAGAGCATGAGAGGGGAGAAGGTCAGAGGGAGAAGCAGTCTCCCTATGGAGCTGGGAGCCAGCTGTGGGACTTAATTCTGGGACTTCGGGATCATGACCTGAGCTGAAGGCAGTCGCTTAACCAACTGAGCCACCCACGCACCCAAGGAGTCACTTTTTTTTTTTTTTTAAGATTTTATTTATTTATTTGACAGAGAGGTAGAGAGCACAAGTAGGCAGAGCGACAGGCAGAGGGAGAGGGAGAAGCAGGCTCCCCGCTGAGCAGGGAGCCGGATTCGGGACTCGATCCTAGGACCCTGGGATCATGACCTGAGCCGAAGGCAGCAGTTTAACCGACTGAGCCACCCAGGCTCGCAAGCAGTCACTTTTAAAAGATGAAGCATCGGGCGCCTGGGTGGCTCAGTGGGTTAAAGCCTCTGCCTTCTGCTCAGGTCGTGGTCTCAGGGTCCTGGAATCGAGGCCCGCATTGGGCTCTCTGCTCAGCTGGGAGCCTGCTTCCTCCTCTCTCTCTGTCTGCCTCTCTGCCTACTTGTGATCTCTCTGTCTCTCTCAAATAAATAAATAAAATCTTTAAAATAAAGATGAAGCATCAAATATAATAACGAATATCCCAAATGCTCAGAAGAAGATTGTGAAGACACAGAACCAGGCTTGAGAGGCTGAAACATGGCTGACAACAGCATAAACAAGGTGAAGAGTCCCAGGAGAGGCATTAGGGAGGATCGGCTGGGCATATTCTTACCTTCTGCTACTGTGTTGAACTTCCTACCTCCTCAAAAAGGATGAAAAGGCACTAACAGTTTTTGATAGAAATGTGTCCCTATTTTATTGATCAAGAAAAGTAATTCCTGATAAATGAAAATGTGAAACAAGATCACAAAACTGGTGAGATGGCAGTGTGTGTGTGTGTGTGTGTGTGTGTGTGTGTGTGTGTGTGTGTGTGTGTTAGGATTTGACCTCAGGTTTCCTTAAAAACAAAGACCCGTGCCTTTTCCCCTGGACACCACACCTCCCAAGGAGCTGCATTTGGAGAATTTACTTATCAAATCACCCGTGTGCTATGTCCTGTTTTGGGAGTTACAAACTTGTGATCTTCAGACCTGTGTGTCCTCTAAAATTCTTTTATAGGCAGACAAATGTGATAGAACATGTTCAAAATACTTAGAAGGAAATTGTGTGAACATAAGGCCAGACAAGTGGTAGTAAAAATGTGTTAGTTGTATCTAATAGGAAAAAAAAAAAAAGGAAAACATCCTTCAAAAAAGGAAATCCCTCAAAATTCGTTTAGGTCTAAGGAGCATGATTAGCTTTGCTTATATTCATTTAACTGATTATAGAAAATACAGTTCTGTTTTCATAGTGCAAAGAAGGCTTAGACAACTTGGCATGGAAATGATTGTTGCTAAAATTTCAGAAAAAATATACAGCATTTGGTGCACTGAATTTCATTAATTATATATATGTGTATTTTGCACTTGGAAGGTGAACATTTTAAATGAAAAGTCAATGGAGGAGAGAACATTTGGCATCATTTCAAGACCTGAAGAAGCAAGGTCTTATTCTTTTTGCCAAAAAGTATTTAGGACTGATTCCAACTCCAATTTTTTTCAGCCAAACACCTACACTTTGAATTTTTCAATATTTTCAATACTTCAGAGCATGTATGACATTACCACCTTGATAACCTGGTACATTTAACTAAAACATCTTTATATTCCTCAAACAGATCTGACCCCTGTAGGAGAATGTAGGGTTTTTTTTTTCTTTGCCTATCTTCTCCACAATTTGGAAAGGAAAGAACGTCTTGATCAGATTCAGAACCATGTAGAGAGTTTTCTTGGCCCACAACTGAATGAAAAAAAGACTAAAAGTGAGAAGCATAAAAATGAAAGCTCTAGTTCTTTGCCTCCTATGTGGTCGCTCTAGGATTCCCCATCAACCTATCCAGGTAGAGATTATCAAGAGTTTTGGTGCATTTATTGGTGTTTATGGACTTTATCCTAATAAAAAAGGCAATAATATTTCAGTCTCATTCTACAGCAATATATCCAAAGTTAGTTATCTAAGGTAAATGAGTTTAATAAAGTATCCAGTAAAATACCTATAGCTCCTGTTAGATTCCCAAGAGACGTATTGCATAATGCAATTTGTAAAGCTAAAAATCTTTTCTTCCTATTCTTCAACTTCCAAGTATTTGGGGCCTTTTCCTCTTGTAGAAACCTCAAGGGCATACAAGCTTCAGGGACCATAAAAGAAATGACTTGGAGGGTGTTAAGAGTAAATTAGTTTTGCTTTTATTTTTTAAAGAAGTAAATTAGTTAACTTATCTGATTGATTTTTTCAAAGATGACTTAGAAAACTTAGAACATCATCATCCTCTTTTATTGCACTAGACTTTGTGTCAATAGTTTCTTGAGTGATCATTCTGATAGTGTAAGAATATATTTTATTTTCAGGCCTAATTAGCCCCTTTCTGTTTTGAGCACTATGAAAAATTTCACATAATTTTTGGTGATGTGGTTAACCTTTTACTGTCCCTTCTGATGGTTGATATGAGAACTATTTGTTTTTACATAAAGCACCACTAAGTAATATCTGTTGTCTACAGGGTGCATTTGCCAGAAGATAACCAACATCAGTAATCTATGTTGCCAGAAGCTTGAATTCCTTATCCCCAAACAAAATTTCCCATGGGAACTTCTGAGTCCATCCTCTAAGAACCATCCACTTTTCTGAATTGAAGAGGTAAAGAAGGTGTTCCTCAGATACAGTTTTATTTAAATTCATTTTCTTATGATTTTTAGTAATAGCTTTGATGAGATATAATTTAAATGCCATATAACTTACCCTTTTAAAGTGTATAATTCTGGTTTTTTTCATGTATTCATTTGAGTTGGGTAACCACGGCCACCATCTAATTCCAGAACATTGCATCACCCCAAGAAGAACCCCACCCACATAAGTATTATTCCCAAGTCTTCCCTCCCCGGGTGTTGGCAACTGCTAATCTACTCTCTGTCTCTATGGACTTACCCACTCTGGATATTTTCCATAAACAGAATCATAGACAATGTGACCTTTTGCCTCTGACTGGTTTCTTTCACTTAGCCTAATGTTTTCCAGGTTCATCCGTGTTGTAGCCTTTATCAGTATTTTTTTCCTCTTTATAATGACTAATATTCCATGGAATGGATATACCACATTTTGCTTATCCATTCATCAGCTGATGGACGCTTGGGCTGTTTCCATTTTTTTGACTAGTGTAAATTATATTGCCATGGACATTTGTGTACAGGTTTTTTGTTGACATATGATTTCAATTCTTTTGGTTAAATACCTAACAGTAGAATCTCTGGGTCATATGGTAACTCTATGGTTAATGATTTGAGGAACTGCCAAACTGTTTTCCAAAGTGGTTGTACCATTTTATAGTCCCATTGGCAACGTAGGAGTTTTCGAATTTCCCCATATCCTAGCCAACACTTGCTAGTTTTTGTATTTACATTGTTTGTATCTGTGGAAGATTAGCTCCAAATTACATTCATTATTTCATAAAGAAGTTCTGCTTTTCTCCATCTCTGCTTCTCTGACTCTAGTACATTTCAGCTTCTTTTTTTTGGACAATTATAGCAGTCTCTTATTTGCTATATCCTTGTTGTATCCTCTTTGTCTATTCAATGTTGACAGTGATCTTTTAGAAATATATGTGGTAAATATAAATGTTATTTCAAAAAGTACAGGTGCTAGAATTTGTGCTGTGGCAACTTCCATATCTGCAAAAAAATAAATCAGTAAAATCTAGGTTCTTTACATGCCTTTGAATTGAGACATATTTCTTTTCAACACATCTCTGTGTTTTGTTTTAATGTTGGTGAAAAATATCATGCTTCATTTTGGTTTTATCTGTAAGGTATTTAGAATAGAATAGCAATGAACGTCAAGGGGCTGTAAGATGATACTCATAACCACCTTTTATTGAGTGCCTACTATGTACCAAAGAGTTTTCTCAGTATTTTCTATGTTAACTCATTTATTAATTACAACAAAACCTTTTCTCTTTAAGATTTTATTTATTTACTGTGAGAGAGAAACTGAGATAGAAACAGATAGTGAAAGAGAGCACAAGCAGGGGGCAGAGGGAGGAGAAGCATATTCTCCACTGACCAGGGAGCCCAACACAGGGCTCAATCCCAGGACCCTGGGATTATGACCTGAGCCAAAGGCAGAGCTTAACAGACTGAGCCACCCACATGCCCTACTATAAAACTTTTTATAAGGTAGATATGACTATGATTAAACTCATTTTCACACTATGAAGTAGAGTTGCAAGGCAGTTAAGTAACTTACCCTAGGTCACACAGCTAGTAGGTGGTAGAGCCAGGATTCTAACTGTGGAATCTGGTTCCAGAACCCACATATATAGCCATGAAGCTATAGTGCCTTTCTGCGTCACTTATCATCTGAAAAATATAAAATTTAAAATAAGAATTTCCCCATTTTTAGATGTTTAATATGGTTTATTTTTTTAAAAAGATTTTATTTATTTATTTGAAAGAGAGAGAGAGAGAGAGAGAGAGAGAGAGAGAGAGAGAACATGAGAGGGGAGAAGTTCAGAGGGAAAAGCAGACTCCCCATGGAGCTGGGAGCCTGATGTAGGACTCGATCCCTGGACTCCAGGATCATGTCCTGAGCTGAAGGTAGGTGCTTAACCAACTGAGCCACCCAGGTGCCCTCAATATGGTTTAGTATAGGTTAAATTGTTTCACATTTTTATTAATTCTTGTATGGTATCATTGTATATAGTTAGAAGGCTGTATATTAAAAACTTACTGTTTTAGGGCACCTGGGTGGCTCAGTGGGTTAAGCCTCTGCCTTCAGCTCAGGTCATGATCTCAGGGTCCTGGAATCGAGTCCTGCATCAAGCTCTCTGCTCAGCAGGGAGCCTGCTTCCTCCTCCCTCTCCCTGCCTACTTGTGATCTCTGTCAATTAAATAAATATAATCTTTAAAACAAAACAAAAAACTTCCTGTTTTTACTAACTAGAGGTTGACAAAATCAGTTCTGACACACTTAAAAGAAAAAGCAGTAGCTTGGACAAAAAATACTGGACTACTTAAGGGATAACTTCCAAAGACATTCATAGAAGAAAAACATTTCCAGAAATTTTTACGATAGTCAATGTCCTATTATTATATTGCCTGCCAGTTTATGTGGTCCTTCCTCTTCCACCCCACCTCTTTTTAACCACCCAACAGAGCATTTCGTGTTTCTGAACATTTACATTCAATTTGTTAAATGTCACCGAGGAAAAATAAAATGGAGAGGACATCAGTTAATAATGTACTCTTACATTCCGTCATCCCATGATTCCATGTCTTGCCATGGTGACCTAATTTGCCATGACAGGAACATGGTCCTGGTTTCAGAACATTCCAACTGTAGCAATCACTAAACCTTATGAGGAATTTTTGTCCCCTTAGCAAATTGAATCAGATTGCTTTTCTCAGGACCATTTCAGGTGGTTATCTGGGACAAGGGGTATCTGTGGTGGAGAGTCGAAGGGTGGATCTTTTATATATAAACATACATTGAAGCGTAATATTAATGGGTATCATTACAGAGTGCCTGAGTTTTCCTGTTAAAGTAGATTTGAGGACACAAAAAATTTAAAAGCATATTTTATTAACCCTTCCTAGCCGTGTGGCCTTGGACAAAGCTCTTAGTTTCCTAAGTGGCTACCAGACAGCCCTATCTGCTGCTGGAGGACAGTGAAAAGACCTGTGTGTAATTTCCCCTTATGTCTCTTTGTCACAAACCCCTCAGACTCTACTTCCCCACTTGCCTAGTTGCCATCTTGGAGAGAAGCAGACTGTGGGAATGGAAATCAGACAGGTTGACATTTATGTAAAAAACTCTGAAGTACATTTGTTAAAAAAAGGTGAAATCGGTAGATTGACAGAAATTAATGTAGTATTATTATACTACTCAGTGTCCTTGGTTTTTCTTCCCCTCCTGTCTAATTCACTGGGACCTTATAAGTGAGCTCAGATAGGCATAGAAAATATTAAGACACTATATTTCTTTGCAGATTTGGGTGAAGTGTGCTTAAATTAGTAAACTCACCACAGCTTGAAAGAGGAAGGACATTGCACTTTTTCTCTGTTACCCTCACCTCTCACTGTGTCTCCATGTCCAAAACTTCTCACTTCCTTTTAGCCCCAGATAAGAGACTCTGCATATTGCCTTTTGTAGCTAGATACTGCCCAAGTTACTGATCTGTCAAATCCCAATCAAACTTTTTGAGTTTGTAACAATTAGAATACTTTGCTATGGGGTGCCTGGGTGGCTCAGTGGGTTAAGCCTCTGCCTTCGGCTCAGGTCATGATCTCAGCGTCCTGGGATCAAGTCCCGCATTGGGCTCTCTGCTCAGCAGGGAGCCTGCTTCCTCCTCTCTCTGCCTGCCTCTCTGACTACTTGTGATCTGTCTCTCTCTGTCAAGTAAATAAATAAAATCTTAAAAAAAAATTATACCTTGCTATATCTCTATGTGCGGGTATAACCTTAAGAGTTTGGTCTATTCATTCTTTGAATTGTCAGTGTTGTAAGACTCTAGCATCAAAGTACTTTTATCAATGAAATAAGGAGTTTGAGTTTTTCTGCTGTTGTTCTTTCTTCACAAATTTTCTGTTTACTATCATGTGCTCCACCTGCATGGCTAATGTGATGTTCTGGGTTTTTGCTGTTAGCTCCTCTAGACATTCTATCGATCTCACTTAGTGGGGTGCACAGAGGGAGGGTGAAAATGGGTTAGGTGTTTACTTTTCTGGTTCCCTTCTTGTCAAGCTGCCCAGGGCTGGCTGCATACCTTTATCTAAGGTCACGGGCTCTGTCAGGTGGCCCTCTACTCACAGCTTCTCTTATTGCCTTTTTCCTAGAGCTGAGATGATAACGGCCAACCACTCCTACCAATCCTGGTACTGCATTGTCCCTGTGCCTTCCCTGCATTCTACCCACAGCTTTGTAAGTAGTTCATTGAACTTTCTTCTCAGTGCCTAGTAAGCCATCTGTTCCTACCAGGACCATGACTCATATATGTGGTTCATCTAGCCCAGATTTCTCAGTAGTAACTTAAGCCCTCCTTATTTATAAATGTTGCAACTAGAACCCAGAATATGAAATGATCTAGAAGTATACTGCTTGATTCCTAAATCTAGAGCTTGTATATCCTACTTCTTAAAACCAGAGAAGGGGGAATCATTTGGATTCTATCTCTGGAGCTTGTATGTGCTCAGTTTCTTCCCTCCCCTGCCCTCCACTCCCCTCCCTTCCCCTCCACTTCCTTCCTTCCTTCCTTCCTTTTTCCCTTCATATCTTCTTTCTCAAATATAAGTTTCAATCAGATAAACTCCATCTCAACAATCTTATAGATTGGCAATAGTAAAAGGGTTTTGAGACAGTTAATGTCATAGAATAGTTTTTTTTTTTTCGTTTGAACCAAGATAGAACTTTTAAGAGAGTTCTTTCTTATCCTGGATGATAGAAATTCAGTGGCTACAATATTTCAGAGGTCGGGCCCCATACATGGTGGAAAGCTGATGAAAATAGCTCTTGAGTTAAATCGGGGTAAAACTGGTGGTGTAGAACAGTAATTGATAAGAATAGGGTTTTGGCTAGGAACATCTTACGTTTACGGTCAGTTAAAGATAGTGAAATCTGCCCAGGAGAATTCTGAGTCTGAATTGGCTCACAGCAGAGAAAGCATCAAATTAAGCTAATCATCCCTTAAATAAAGAGCAAGCATTAGATCTCAAGCTAATATTATAACTGAGACTTTGTAAAAGCTATCTTGAATATTACATGAAGATGGCTGTCAAGATAACTGTGTATTCAATAGCACATCAAGTATTTTCCTATTGACAGGATAAAACACTGGGGCTAGAGCCGCTGCTATGGTGAGAACACTGCTTTCCTTGCGTGTGCTTGGAGTGAGCCTACCACATGTAGTCTCATTTGCATTGTATTTCAGACAGGAATTCCTGCTTCTCTGAAGGTGTACAGTAAAAAATGTTCAAAATAGGAAACCTTAACTTATACTTTCTCTGCGTGTAATCACTGGATATTTAAAATAGGGATCACATCTATGGAGACTGTTTATGTCACTACAAGTGATTTAGTCAATCACCAAATTACTAACGGTCATCTTCCTATGGTTATTGAGAAGTGTACATTGAACCTTGGGCTTCATTTCACATCTCCAATATGAAACGGAAGCATTTACTTTTAAGAAATTTTGATCTCAGTCCAGCCCCAAATTTGAGTCAGGGAGTCAGAGCCTCCCACTCCCCCCTGATTTTCTACTTATCAAAATCCTACCAATCATTCACACCAAACAAAAATGACAACTTCTCAGGAAGCTTTACCAGGTCCCCCAAGTCCTAATTAATTGCCCCTTGATATGTTTTTAACATAAAATAGCACATGTAACTTGACTTAACCCTTATTTCCCTCTACTTTATAGTATAGGAACATGAAACGTAAGCTTCTTCAAGGCAGCTTCTTTCTTTAGAAAGAAATCTAGTACTTGAACAGTTTTTTGTGCTTCAATAGGATTGTTCATAAATAAATGAGATTTGGTAGAGCAATTATTTTATTAACGCATTCCTAAGGTCTATGCCCAATGATAAAATGTTCTGCACAAGGTATGGCTAGATCATAAGGGCTTAGCTTGGCACAAAGAGAACAACTGAACAGGGGAAGATGCTCTTCTCTTGATCTGACATTAAAAGAGAAAGCTTTGGGATCAAAATAAAAAGGCATCTCCCCTTCTAATTGGGAAAATTTCCATGCGGGCAAGAGGAATTTTGAAGTTGATAGATTATGTCTATGCAAGGGAAGATTCTTTGGATTACATTTATTTTCAACAAGTGGGGGAACATGAAATTTGCTAATGATAATACAGATGACAGAATTCTGAGTAGCAACAGTATCCTTGTTTGAAACCACTCTTTGGTGCAGGGTTTTCACGCACAGCATGCAAATGCATGTCATGTTCATAAATCCAATCACAAATGATGGTTTTACGACCAAACTGTATTTCTTCCAAACAAAGTGGTGGTAATATTTTTAAAAATCTGCAAGCCCTTTGAGAGTCTTCAAAAAGAATTTCATCATCTTTTCTCATTGAAGTGAAGATATTTATAACGGAGAGGATGCTGTATTGCCACTATGGGGAAGAATTGCATTCCCCACCTAAAATATAGCCACCAATAGTGTACATGTTTTGCATTTAGCATTCAAAATATATGAGGAATAAGATCTAAGTAGATGCAGTAGGATCTAGAAATTAGCCTAAGTCAGCTCTGGAGACCAGATTTAGGGAGGACTATAAATCATACCCTTAGAGTAGAACATTACTGTTTAGAATACTCTAAAATGTACCATGGATCAGAAACCTTTTTCTAGTTGTTTGTTTTTCAGGCTTTATCAGACTCTCTGAGGTTCATAGGGGTGAGCTACTTAGGTGTGAATGGTGTTTTAGAATTTTTCTCTAAACATTGAGTCTGATAGATACAAAGTTCCCTGAGGGTCTATATCTGTTTTCATAAAGATTACACTTAAATAAAGATAGAAGAATATTCTTTTCCAAGAGGCATTCCTCCAGCCCACTTCCTTGTAGATTAGAAGATTTTAAAGGGTGTGTTATTTATTTGTTTGTTTGTTTGTTTGTTTTCAGTCCCATGTAAAACTAGACTGCACGATCTCAATGCAACTTCTAGGAACATTTACGCCATAATTTGGAAGCGCTCACAGTGCTTTCAACACTCCCATGCAGGGCACTGTGAAACTGTGTTTTGAAGGCATCTTCATTGATTTATTGACTCTGTCTTCACCAGCAGCCTGCAATTTGGGTGAGCCCTGTTGTTAATGCAGTAGCACTGTGGAGCCTCTTCCCGGGGTCCTGAGATTCACTTCAAGATGAGCCTTTCTGTCTTAGCTTCTGCGATCTGCGTCCTGCAGCGTACGAGAGGAGCACAGGTGTGAGCTTCACACGCAAGACAGGTATTTGAAAGTCTGAACTTACGTACCCATCTTCTGCTGCGCTCAGGTTCTTTGCTTAACTGTCATATTGCTGAGGGTGTCCCATCGTTCATTTGTTCCAAAGATGCTTTTTGAGCATCTACCATGGGTCAGGCAGGTTCTCATGCTGCGGCTGCTACAGCCAACAAGACAAGTCCTCCTGGGGCTTGTTATGGAGGGGACCAGGGAGGCAGTACGCGAGGTAACAAACACCTGATGTAATTTTGGAGAATGGTAAGCGGCGAGGTGGAAAAGAAACAGGTCAAGGGTTCGTTTTTGGTAGGCTCTCATGGGAGTTGTCTCTGACGATATACAACATCTATGTCATGGTCATATTTCATTTGAGATCACTTCTTTAATTTAGGGCACGCGGGGAATACCATCTCGGTGCTGAAGGGGTTTTCTTGGTCTATTGCGCATGTCCACTTCGGCGCTTCTCCGAAAGTGCCATTGGAGCGCTCTGCGGAAACTCCACGCGCGTGCATTTCTACTGCAGCTTTTAGGAGGCTCGAGATGCAATGCAAACACCAGTATCCTCCTTAGAGCTGTTGATTCCAACTGTGACATGTAAATCTCTGAGCAGTGACCCTTGGCATCGGCTTGCGGCTTACAATATGCTCTCAGGATCCTTGGTGAGAAATAGGCCTTTCAAGGAGTCTTGAAAAGATCAGGGGAGAATCCTTTCTCTTATCCAATTACTTGATTCTTTCCCAAGGCAGTGAGACAACACAGTCAGATTTCTAGGAGGCAGAAATTGTCCAAAGGGGTTTTCAAAATTATCCCTTTTGTTTGCTGTTCTAAGTGATGCGGACTAGTGATAGAGTAAGACTCATATAATTTCCTCAGCTTTATGTCGCTGGGGTCTTTTTCTTTTTTTATGAAGTCTTCACCCACGCCTTTCTCTCTGTTCTAGGGCAGCCAGTGGTGGTGACCCGATGGCTGCTTCTGAAGGAGCAATCATCTGCAACCTGCGTGGAGGCCAGCAACAACATCCAATTACAACAAAGAGGGGATATCCTTATTTTTGATAGAAATGGTATTTGTATATTAATGTCTAAGTGTGAATTCTATATCCAGACAGAAAACAAGACATAGGAACTTCGTAGAACATCTCATGTTTTCTTGTCTTTCCCTTCTTACAACTTATCGGATAGCATCTTTTTGAATGGAAAGGTCCTTCTGACACTTTCTAGTACCAAGTTCAAAAGTCATTTATTGAGCTCATCTTTTTCCAGATGCAAGTATCCAACCAAGATCTTTGGCCCACAGCCCAGGACGTTTCAGTGGTCTCTAAGATTAAGGTTCACTGAGAGAACTTTTTACTGGATTGTTTGGACTTCACAGAGATTCAGGGATGCAACTGGATGAACCTTTAGTCTTGTTTGTGAGCAGAAGCTTTCAAGGGATATCAGCATTTCAATCCCCAAAAGTAAAACAGCTGACATTAACTTTTTAGCATCCTCAGAAACATTACTGAAAGCTCTTCATAGACCGAGTTTTAGAGAAGAGGCTATAGTCATGTGCTTGTTCCTGGTAGGGTTGTTCTCAATAAATAATCTCAGCCGTTGACGTGCATATTGTTTTCTCTCACACTGATTTATTTGCCTTCATTTTTCCGGCTGATTCCATCCTTACTCCATCAGCATCCTTGTAGGCTGAGAATAAGGTAAGAGGAAACAATCAAAGAAATTAAATGAGTGGAGCCTCAGGGTATGAAACACTGGAACGCTGCCATGGGACTTAGGTCTCATATTCTCCAAAGACATCTACTGTCTTTCTAGTGTACTTGCACAGTTTAAACTGTATTGCATTGAAAAGCTACTTATTCAGATTATAACTGAGATACTTGGGCTTCCTAAGAGTTTTCTCAAATTCAGGGAAATTTCCTGACAAGTACCTTAGGACGTAAAATAGACTCTTACACAATAGTACAAAACATGGCCAAGCTTTCCCTTTTTCCTCACAATGAAAAGAACACTGAAAGAAGCTTAGGACTTTGAGAGGGGTAATTACAAAACGTCTTCTTAAGATATGGTGCCAAAATAAACATTATATGATTCGGAAATCCATCTGGCAACTGTGGAAGTTTAATATTTTTGCCTTTTGTACAAACATTACTACTCTGTGACAAGTAGGAAATCATGATGGCAAACATTTTCATTTTGGGAAATGGAAAGAGGCATTTCAAAATCTTTCATAATGGCAAACTGGCATCACGTGAAGCTTATATGAGACATGAGTATGACTATGTTGTATTTTCAAACTAATTTTAAGAAGGAGACTGAACTGAAGTATATATACATTTATATACTTAAATTTTATTTTAAAATAATTTCTAACTTACATAAAAGTTGTACAAATCCCCAAAAGATTTCTGTATACTTTCACCCAGAATCACCAATTTTTAACATTTTCTCATACCTGTTTTATCATTCTGTGTGTATGTGTGTGTGTGTGTGCATTTCTAAACTATTTGAGAATGACTTGGAAACATCATGCCATTTTACCTCTAAATATTTCTTAAGAAGAAGAATATAAGCATAGCACAATTATCGAGATCAAGAAATTAAGATTGATACAGTACTGTTTTCTAATGTACAGACTTTGCTCAAATTTCACCAATTGCCATCCTTCAAGGCAATTTTTTTCCTCTGGTCTAGCATCCAATTCAGGATCATGCATTGCATTTAGTTTTGCTAAATTTTAACTTTGATATAATTTGAACCACACAGACAAACACAAAAATATAAAGAACTTCCGGGTGCCTGGGTGGCTCAGTGGGTTAAAGCCTCTGCCCTCGGCTCAGGTCATGATCTCAGGGTCCTGGGATCGAGCCCCGCATCGGGCTCCCTGCTCAGCAAGGAGCCTGCTTCCTCCTCTCTCTCTGCCTGCCTCTCTGCCTACTTGTGATCCCTCTCTGTCAAATAAATAAAATAAAATCTTAAAACAACAAAAAAAGAAATTCCATGTATCCTTTACCTAGATTCACCAATTGTTTTATACATATATATGTAATAGATATATTGTTTAAATTATATGTATATATATAATGCATATATACAAATGAACAGGCTTTGTTGGATAACAAGGTCAGATGAAATGAGCTAGAATTATATGAGGCAAAAATCAGAGTACTTACTGTGATGAGCACTAATGTGTAGAATTGTTGAACCACTATATAGTACACCTGAAACTAATATAACACCGTACGTTAATTATATGGAATTAAAAAGGTAAAAAAAAATTAAAAAGAAAAAGAAGTATCTCACAATATCTGAATGAATTCACCTCATTAGAATTTATTCTACATGTGATTTTTCAATATCCTTCCCCTTCTTTCGTGAAGTTCTTTGAGCCAAGGAAGCAACTTTAAGATGTCGACAGGAACCCACGACTCCTGTTGGGCAGTGGAGCCATTGAAGAATGTTGTGATTCAGCCTCTGCCAACTTGTGTCTCTAAATTAGAGGCTCCAGCAAAAGGAGCTGTGAGAACATTAGAATGCAGCATGAAGAAGTCTTTTTGGACTTTTTTTTGGTGTATTAAAACTTCTCCACGGTTAATAAATGAATTCATGAATTCAGAGAGGGCACAGAGCCTTGGTGTGAAGTACTGGAGCAGAGATTCAAGACTTTTGGGTCTAGTGACAGCCTCAATTAAAGTCCAGTAGCCTTAGTTTAAGCAGCTTTCTGGAAGGTCATTTTCTCCTGCTGACAATGGACAAGAGTCTGAGTACTGAAGATTCAGCAGATATTGCATCTGGTATGTGCTAATTTGCTGGAACTATATGATCTGATCTCATCAAGAAACTTTGGGATTTGTCACTGGGCTGGTTCTGATAAGCTCATTCCCTTCAGCAAGGCAAATGAGGAAGTCATTTGTAAAAGCAGAGCTTCATTTTGGACTGACCCAGTTCTCTGAGCTGAAGGTGAGGACTTCAAAGATTCAATTTCCACAGAACTCAATGTGCTGAATCAGATACTCGTGAAGCAGATACTGGCACATAGTAGGAGCTCAAGTCAACTTTGTCGAAATTACCTCCTGCTGTTGAATCCCCTTTAGATCTGTTCCCAACTTTTTAGACACTAATAACAAAATCTGTGAATTTGGTAAGATACTGTCTCTCTGACTGCTTATCGATGTGACGTCTTCAGTTTGAGAAGTTGGAGAGAAGTCAAACGAGATGCAGCCTCAGCCTGCCAATGTTTTATTTGCCAGCAATCTGAATTCATGACTCAGTGAGACTTGAGATTTCAACAATTGTTTAAAAAATGTCTTGGTTTTATAGGTGCACTGACTTTTGCAATCTCTGATCTGTCAATGCCTGGAATAACAGAGAATGTATTTTGCTTGTGGTACTCCATTACTTTAATTCAGCTAAAATGTTTTGTGATCTGTGTCATTTTCATCTGCTGGAATTTTTTTAGAGTATTTGTTTATTTCTGCCACTTTTCTTTCTAGACTTTTATTATTTATTTATATTTTACATTACATAGTGAGGCTGTCTATAAAAACTTAACCGCTTCATGACATAAAAGAAATCATGCAGAAAGAAAATATACTTCTACAGAGCTCAGATGGAACCTTCAGCTCATTATAACCCTACAGCTTTCCTGAGTTCTCAGTCTGTAGTTGTTAATAACTGCATACGTGAATCAACACGTGCCAACCAGAGACCATGAGAATGACAGATGCTAGGGTAATAACTAATGGGGTCCTTCCATGATAGGCTTACTTTATTATTTTCCATAGAAGATACCTTTAAAGTGGAAGAAAAACATTGGTACTATGGCACTGAGATATTTTTTTATTGGGAGCCCTTTTCACACTCAGAACCTAGAAAGATTTCAAATTCTGGATGACAAAGTTGAACTATAGTCACCCAGGGGACATGAGGCTTAAATCCACTTCTGTTTTCATTGTAAATAGTGAACATGGTCACAAATACTTAGCTTTTTAATATGCCAAGTGCTGTGCCAGTGGAAAGGTAAATATGGAGTAACACCTGTCCTCATACCGGCAACCCTATAAAGATCTCCTAAATGTCCTAAATGTATCTGCCTAAATTAGAATTTATAGAAGCCATCAAGATTTACCATGAAGAAGAATGCATAACAATGACAAGACCTCAAGGTATAAAATATTTCTAAAGTGTAAGCCCTCATATTTCCTAATTTTAATTCAAGAAAATAAAAGACGTATATCTGAATGATCTTTGATCTTAAGAAGTCAATGTGCAGATGAACTCTTAAGAAAAGAAGTCTCATACTACTAACCCCATCCGGTGCCAGAGAATATAATAAAGTTTCAAGCAGCTACTATGAGGATTCTTGGGAAATCTTTGAAGAACTTCTTATTCCATGACATATGTGTAATTATTACCTGTCACCATGTTAGACGTGGGATAGAAAATGGGAACCAGTGGTATGAAAAATTAAATGAAAAGGCCCGAACGTGTGTGTGAAAGTGTTTGGAAAGTACATGAAAGAACTGAGCATTCTAGAAAGCATGGTCATTTCAAGAATTACTGAGTCACAATTAACCACGAAACAGCGATATCAACAATGCAACGGCACACCACCACCACCACCATCGTCATCACCAAGAAATCGTAATCTCCTGGGGGGTGTGATGAGGTGTTGAATGTGTGCGTTAGGTTGTTGACAGAACAGGTGGAAGGAGCCTGAATTGTGGCTTTCCTGCCTGAAGGAATTGTCACATTCTAAATTGTGGTCTGTCCAGATGGCATTGAAAAAGATAGATACATGGATAGATAGAGAGACAGACACAGTCAGCAGGTATGTGTTGGTTATTATTTGTCTAGATCAGGTTCACCTGGCTTCTTTGTGCAATGGAAATTTAATCTGTGGAAAAACCATCCTGCTTATTTCCTTGGGTGGATATCAGAAAAGACTGTGTTTGAGTAGTTCCTAGAAGTGAATAACTAATTCCTGCTAAGGGTGTACCCCATTTAGGAAAACCTCCATCTTTGTGCCTCTTACCTCCATAGGTACAAATATCATTGACAACAAAAGATTGGAGAAAGTTGGAATTATACTAGTTTGCTTTCCAAATTGTCTTCATTAATTAGAATTCTAATTTTATTTTGTCTTGGCAGGCTTGATTTAAAAATCCAGTTTCCCCCCCAAAAAAGAAAGAAAAACAAAGGAAACCATTTTAGAAACTCAAATGCAAGTTAAACTCTTTCTTTATCGATAGTGAAAAAATATATTAAGTGAGGGATTGGGGCGCACCCAGGTGACTTAGTCAGTTAAGCATCAGATTCTCGGTTTTGGCTCAGGTTTTATGATCACGGTGTCCTGGGATTGAGCCCTGAGTCTGACTCTGCACTCAGCGGGGTGTCTGTTTCAGACTCTTTCTCCTCCCTCTTCCTTTTCCCCTCCCCCTGCCCAGTCTCACTCAGATAAATAAACAAAATCTTAAACAAGAGAGAGAAAGGGAACAGGAGAAAGAGTTCACCTTCACCAAAATCTGCTCCCAAATTATGATTAGCTAATCTGCCTATGTCAGAGAAAGTAGAGAACTTCCTCTGTGTTCTTGTACTTCATGGTCAGAATGTTTCTTAAATAAGAAATTTGAAATAAAATTACCACTCCTAATTTATGTTCCTTCTAAAAAGAGTTCTGCTGGTAGGAACAGGAAGAAGAACAAGTGAGTATACTCCATACAAGAATACAAATGTAATATAAATCAAGAAAGGCTTCTTTGCATACGTAAGAGGAGAAACAAACAAGTGTTTAAGTTCTAGTGCAGTATATGTAGTTTTCCTAAATAACAGTATGTACGAATGAATTTTTAAGTGAAAAGTTTTTTCCTTACCATCAAAAACACTTAACACTTCTCGGTATAATGATCTATGTCAGGTCATTCCTCCCCCCGTAGTGAATAACATAAGATAGAATTGATCTGAACATACAACAGATTCTACAAGTTAGGCCAATATAATAATGAATAATGAAAATAGAAAAATGTGGATAGGTCGAGGAACAGCCTCATAGTGACTGACACAGGGTAAAAATACAAAGAGAAATTTGTTACCTCCTTTTCATCTAAGGTGGGTTTCATGGAAGAAGCTAAAATTAAGAAGTAACAAGTACCCTCCTACAAAGGTAAAATTTAGCAACCAGATTTTTTTTATGTTTACTTTTTTGGAGATTTGTCTCACTCTAATGACTTAAAAATTGTTCTTTTCCATTCCCCTACCTGACACTTTCAGAAATAAGAATGTGGCTCCTAGGATGTGAGGGCGATCTGGCTGTGACATCTGTCACCCCATTGATCGCCAGGGTTGATTCGGCTGGTCTGGTTGGCTAGGCGGGTGTCCCCTTCCTCCCTCACCGCTCCATGTGCGTCCCTCCCGAAGCTGCGTGCTCGGTCGAAGAGGACGACCTTCCCCGATAGAGGAGAGGACCGTTCTTCGGTCAAGGTATACGAGCAGCTGCGCTCCCCTGCTAGAACCTCCAAACAAGCTCTCAAGAATGTGGCTCCTATTTTAGCCCATCCCCTTTTTACCCCTTTAGTTTGGTGTTTTCCCCACGATGTGCCTAAATGGGTTTATCACCCATTTTCCATGCTCAATCAAGTGCAAAAGTGGTAACGGTAAAAACAACCACCACCGCCATGTCGGAAACAGCTTTGATGAGCCTTTAAATTATAAACCATTTCTTCCTACCCCATTTCACTTGTCTTCCCCAAAATTCTGTGATAGGGCTGGTGTTGCCATCTCTTTTTTAACATTTGGAATTTAGATTGAGAAAAGTTAAATGACCTTGGCCAAGGTTATAGGGTTAGTCATTTAAGGGATGGGAGCTGAAGTTCTAAGTTGGTTCTCCAGAGAAAGGGTGAATGAAAGACAATGTGGAGTGGGCTGGACCCAGACCAGTAGTGAGCCCTCTCTTGCCACCATCCTTGGAGCTGTGCACATGTTCTCCCTTGACTAGAATGGCCGGGGTGGCTGGAGGGCATGGCATTGAGAGCATTCATCAGGACTGAGACCCCGTAATATAATTTATTATTTTGTCATGTACCTCCATCACCTAGACTAGTTATAGTCATTAATTTGGAGAGTTTTGTCATGCAGAGTTGTATTCATTGATCTGTATAAATATATCATGTTTATTGACATACTTTTTTTGCCATGCGAATCAGTTTTTCCATAGTATTTTCTGAATTTCAAGACTGCATAGGCTCACCCCAAAGTATTCTAGATTCATTTGCTACTGTGACTTTTGATCCAGGTTCAACAGAAATGAAAATTATTCTGTCTTAAGTGGAGACTTTAGGGTGTTTACTGGGACACGCCTATCCACAGGTAAAATGACATAGAGGGCAAAGAAACTCTAAATTTCATTCCTACTCAGTAGTTTCTCCCATGCCCAGGAAAAAAATACCCAATACTTCATGTCTTTACTCTTTTATCACTTCAGTCTGTCCATGCATAATGTCATTTTATAGGTACATGTATATATTTACACATACAAATTCTTTCTATATTCTAGATTCTAATTCTTTCTATATTACTATTTAATATAAATATACTGTCCTCAATGTTCCAGAGCTTTCCTTGGTTCCCCTAGTTCTCTCATTAAAAATGTTGTTTACAAATTAAGCTCTCACTTTCACGTCTGTGACATAGAAGACTCTGAGATATTCTTGAATAATTGAGGTATTTGCTTCCTCAGCATATGAGCTGTCGTTAAAGATAGTCTTATTTTATATTAACTTCTTGAATTTTAGTTTATCATTTTCTCCTCCAACAAACTGTTATAAAATATAAACATTTTCTATGATTTTAAGTGACCTTTCAGTTTAAGGTTTATAATGGTAACATAATGGATTAGTCCTTCATTCAGTAGAGTAGAAATTATTTCATATTATCCCATTGCAGAAGTGGTTTCCAGTAGGATAAACTGTAAAGGAGGCACTGTTACCTGCATTCACTTTAAAAAGAATTTCTTGGTAAGTACAAAGAAATTAAGCAATACGACATGACAGGCATTGCATTTGGCACGGTGCGGGGGCGGGGTGGGGGTGGAATTATTATACATCTCAGATGTCTTGAGAGGTTTGGGCCAAAGGCTGAGTACCTTCAACCACCCAAGAAGTATAATAAACCCTCAAGAACTGCACCACCTGTCATATCTTACTGCTATTATGAAATGGAAATCACAAAACCAAAACAGGGGGAAAAGGTTAGATCTGTGCCCTTGCTGGGGATTACTTACATGCCTATGACATCACTGACAGTTCTATCTGTGTCCAGAGAATTCTAAAGCCATTGCATAATTATTGCACAAACAACACAACTCATTTGAAACTGCTGTTTCAGCATTCTGCAATGCCAACTTTGTCATATACCAGTCCCCCAATGCCCTCTTCTTGCAGAAATCATATTGGTGCCCTTAATCCCTAGCTTTCCTCTTTCACTGATCATACAGCTTCAGGGGCAAGGGAGGGTAAGTGGGAGGAGGTGGAGATTGTTATGTAGAAATAATCTTGCCCCCTAGAGGATTGGAGGCATTTGGTTCCTTGTATGCCTTGCAACACCCCAAGGTCATTATCTCATGATAATCACATCTCCTGGAGTTGCCTTATTGCTTAAGTGTAACACTAAATTTTAATTACAATGAAATAGAGCTCTTCTGGTAGTTTATACAACATCTTGTGTTCTCATTGCCAGATGGAAATAATGCAGAGCTTTTACTGTAATTGTATGTGGTGGTCCTGGGCTCCAATGCAATAAACACATATTGTTGGTTTGTTGAGAAAAGCACTTTGCTTCATGGAACGATCTACTTTCTCTTGGAGTATTTCAAGTCGATTGTTTACAAAAAAATTTCCCCTTTGTTTAAAAATATTGAAACCCAGCAATGCTTTTTCCTCCCAAAATTGGCTGTAATGGGTAAATTTAATTAAGAAAATCAAAATAAGAGTGTTGCTCATTGATAGACGAGACAGATTGTTTTATGTGTAGGAGTTTATTTTCATGGTTTCTCTTTAGTTGTTTGTGCCATTTTGACAGTTGATGGGCCTGAATACACATTTTTTTTTGAACCGTGTGGTTTCTCATGGATTTACCAGTTTTTTCTAGTGAATACTGTGCATCTTTTTGTTCTAGCATTTGGTCAGCTTCTTGGGCTTCCCTATCATTTGGGCTGATGGTAAAGAAACAATTATTTAAGACACTTATTACCAAACGACAAGACAGATTTTATCTGAGGGAGGGTCATCACGATAGAAGGAGCAACCATTGCAATGGGGTCTTGCAGTAGGGGAGACAGATGGGATTCAACTCTGAACATAGCAAGGAAAAGTGGGAATTTACAGCCAACAAGCAGGGAGGGGGTCAGTGGATGGAAAATGACTCAGACGAAGTGTCTGGGGAACTTGGGACTCTGCTAAGTCACAGGATACTTGCCGAAGGCAGGTCAGTGTGATCAGACAGCACGTGGGGATGGCAGAGGATGAAGAACCTGATTTGCTATCAAAAGTGATCCGATCTGGAGGATGAGGGATTCTGGCTAAACCATCTTTTCAGAACTCTTGTTAAAATCGGACAAGGCAGAGGTGAAAAAGGAAGGCCAAAAATTGAGGATGTGGTTGAAAACATTCTTCCAGGAGCCAATTAGATGTTGGTCAGGGAGACAATCTTTGTCATTGTCTCATGACCAGTGTTTGCTTGTCAGATAGAGGCACGGTCCTCGGAAAGACTCTGAATTAGAGCCTGAGCACTTCCGGGTCACTGGGGAGGTGGTGATGTGATCATCCTTAAAGAATGATAATAGCAATAATAAATATGAATTTGAATAGAATAATCTTTAGAATATTTTTATATTTTTATTGATTTGTGACAAAAATTCTAACTAAGACACCGTGCTTGCTGTCAACATACAAATTCAAAATAAGTCTCCCAACCACCATTCCTTCCTTCCATATGGCTGCTCTAAGCTTTTCTTTCATTAATATCCTGGGGTTTCCACTTCATGGGCACCAGAGAGTAAGAAATGACTCTCTCCCTCCCCTGCTCATGCTGCCCCTGCCACTCAAGGCCCTGGCTGTTCTTCCGAAACACCTGGCCTGGAATGCCCTCCCTCACGCGCTTGGCAAAACTCTCACCAATTTCCGGTCAAGTCTTGACTTTGAAGTCACCCTTCCAAGGAGGCTCATGCTGATCATTCTACTAAAAATTGTTAGCTCGCTCCATGCCTCCCTCCTGGATCTCCCTTATCTTGCTCTGCCTGGTCTTTCTTCCAGGGCATTTATCATTTCTAAACTACTCTATAGCTTAGTTATCTAATTCGGGTAACATGTAACATTTGTCTCTTATGGACAGACAGAAAACCCTTTGGAAGCATCTACATTTTGTTGTTTTGTGACTGATGAATATCAAGTGGCTAGACAGTGCTTGGTATGTAGTAAGTGCTCAGTAAAGAACTTTTGAATGGATAAGCACATAAACAATGAGAGTAGCAGTGAAATGTCCCAGAGTTTTGGGCAGTCTCTAGGACCTCAAAGTAGAACGGGGGCAGAATACTTCCCTGTGGAGGCTTGTCTTACACAACATAAGGGGAAAGGTGAGTAGGATTGTAGCTTCTTCAAGATAGAAAGAGCTCTGGCAAGCAGAATCAGAAGATTAGGACAGGTAAGGTTATTCTGGAAAGAGGTCCAAATCATTATGCCCTTAATACTCACTTGTCACAAAATACTTTAAAATATCAATATAATATCTGTAATATTGTTTTATATTCAAGTGTTTAAATATCTACAACTTCACCCACTTTCCTGAATGCTGGTTATTTTCTCAGATCCTCCTGTGTACATAAAAACATACTATTGTGATGTTTCTGTAAGAATTTCTATAAATTTGTAATAATTTCATTGCAGGAAAATCTACGCTTGAAAGATGTTATTGCACTAAATTCTTCACTTTAGATGTTGAATGCAGGTATAGACACCCAAATATTTATTAAGCAGTGTGGAAAATAAACACCATTTTATTCTGACATTACAGTGTGAATAAAATATTAATGGTAAGTAATTATTTCTGAAAGCAGTGATTTAAAATATTCATTTAATAGTTCAAAACAAATAAAGAGACTGTATACAATGTTGTGTTAGCATCCAATTTCATTCCTTTGAAGGTAGAATTTCAATTGTTTTATCAATGCTGTGATTATAACAAAACTGTCTTAGAATGCTTAGGTTTGCACATTTTTATCTTACAACACATATGAATCTGATTGAAACTGCTGTTTTGTGTATTAGTGTCATGTGCCCCGTGTTTGCTCTTGTTATTATTATTACTTTTCCATGACAAGTTAGTAATACTTGTCACAGGGATAATTGACAAAGTTTCCAAGATATGGGTCTAGTTTTCACTTTTTAAAAAAAAAATTTAAATTTTCATTTATTGAGATAGAAAGCAGGTGAGAGAGCACATCAGGGGGCAGAGGGAGAGGGAGAAGCAGGTTCTCTGCCCAGCAGGGAGTCCCAGGCAGGGCTCAATCTCAGGACCCTGGGATCATGACCTGAGTTGAAGGCAGACATCCAACAGACTGAGCTACCCAGGTGCCCCTGGTTTTCACTTTTTTTAGATTACACAGTGTAGATATACTTTTTAAAAATCCTTTTTTTTTTTTTTACTTTTAATTGTCTTTCCTCTTAATCACTTTCTAGTTTTAGTGTTTTGCAGTTGGACTTACTCTTATCATGTGCCATCAAAGACTGCTTACAATTCTTAATGACTTCAGAATAAAATCCAGACTCTTCCCAGACCTACGAGGTCTACACATTTGGGTTGACTCTTCCATTTCATTTTGCGCACTCTGTCTTTGTCATTAATTGCCCAGTTGCACTGGCTTTTTCTAAATTTCTAAGTTTCTAGAATTCTCCAAGTATTTGCTTCTTCCTCAGCAAGAAACACCTTTCTCATTGTTTTCAGATAATTAGCCAACCCCTTCTCCCTCTAGGTATGAACTTAAATATCATCTCCTCAGATAAGCCTGCCCTAACTAGCTTGTTTGTTTCATTATGACATCTGGTTTATTTTATGCGTTGAATATTACAGCCTGGTATTGTTGCACATTTAATTTTTCTTCTTTATTTTTCTCTCCCATCATAATATAAGCTCCTTAAAGATAGGGCCTTGGTTGTCTTGACCAGTGTTTCTCCAACAACTCATACGTATCAGGAGTTCGGTGTTCGGTGAATGAATGTATGAACGAATGAATGAATGCTGGATTCAAAGTTGGGGTAGGTTTACTAAATATACAACTCTTGCTATGAAATCTCCTTATATATAATTAACGGTACATCCCCCCCCCCCCAGGACCATTGTTCATGTTACAAGCTAGATAAGGACAGGATATCTGGGCAATAAGTGCTGTGGAAGAGAGAAGTTTAAGACTTGGTAGGGTTTTTAAATTTTTTTGGTGCTGTTTAACCTCTTCCTGGCAACCACATTCGTCCTTAACCATCCCTCAACCCATATAGTAGGGTCAAAATTTTGTGCTTTTAAATGTCCTATACTAATTTCACTGATGATCATATTTTGATATATTTTGTTTTCTATAGGGTTTTGTTAATATAGTTGAGGCAAATAACAGAATTTAAAGAAATTGCTCTTTAGATATTCCCTCAATTGGTACATAGTAGGATCTATGCAAAGGGATTTTTCAGACACTTTAATTTCAGTGAGAAATCATTTTGGTCCTTGCCCAGCTTAATAGTTCTTAATACTTTCTTTAAAGCTGTCATTTACACCATGAGAACCCAGATTACCACGCTCTCTGACACCATGAAATCTGATCAACTTTGTTTTTCTAATTGGCCATATGAGATAATACAGGGTGTGTAGGATGCCTCAAATTTATTGTTTCATCCCTGGTAGTTCAATATGAACTAAACTGGATTCTCCCCCTTAGCATGACCAAGTGAAAACATAAAGAAAACATTCAACCTCATTTAGTAATTGTCTGGAAACAGGAAGCCAAACCATGATCTATAATACAGGGCAATCCCATTGTGGAAATTTCACCCTGACTGTAACCTCTTATCTTGTTCTGCTCTTACATGTGGGTCATATTATGCACTGCTTTGTGCTACTTTGACAAGAACTAATGTGGATGCTTAAATATTTTAAAGGCTGAACGCTTCAGAATGATAAAATACAGAGCTGATCAACCCTTCCTGTTGCGTTTGTGGTTAATGATAAAGTAATTTAATACTTTCTTTCTTTCTTTCTTTTTTTTTGGGGGGGGTCTATTAGTAGTTTCAATAACAAACATTAAAGTTCCTTGAAGGAAAAATTTTCAAATAAGGCCATGCAATGACACTTTTTAACTACAGTTGTTTTTTATTCAGCCATAAAATCTATCTTTCATAAAGAAACCCACTTACATGTCTTACTTCAGTGAAGGTTATTTGTAGACTGAAGGTCTTTTCTTGTCAAGATATGATGAATACCATGTGTGAAGACAGAAGAGCATCAGACCTGTATTAGCTGGAAAACCTACTGATCTGTGAATAACCTAAAAAAGAAAACCTGAAGATTAGCGACGTCGCTTTTAAGAATGATCCATCAAATTCAACAAGCAGATTCACAGAGATGAATCATCTGGTTCCTTTTATACCTACTATACAGTAAAGGTTATTTCCTTTCCCTACAAATAGAAATTTGAGAATAAAGGGAAGAGAGATTTTTGAACGTCCCTTGATATAAGTCAATAATCTTAAAGTGTTTCTGATTTTTTTAGATGTAAATCCTTACTAATGACAATTAAAATGCTGTAGTCAATTGTTCCAATATTGAGTTCAATATTTTGGGAACTCAGTCTCTATCTTTTTATAAGTGTGTTGCAGGGAGGACAAATTCTCAATATACCTTCCCAAATTTTTCATACTTGACTTTAATTTTACAGCAAGTTGAAATATTTGCTTGAGTTATTTTTAGGAGTTTCCTACATAGCTTGCATAGTCAAAGAGCATTTAGACAAATGAAAATAATTAAATAAGTTATTCTTTTGGATGTTAAGTTGGTTCATTAAAAGAATAAAAGATTCAAAGCATATAAAATCATTACACGACCTACAGAGTCATTAAAAGTAAATGCTTTGTTTTCGAATTTTTTAGATTTCAAACTAGGTTAAAAATATTGGTTTAAAACACACACTTCACAGTCTAAATTTCTCAGCATTAGAGTATTATGTTTGTAGTGTTTTCATTTACTTCTTTTCACATTGAATTCGAATGGACAAAGTGACTTCAAAATGTAAAGCATTAAAGAGGAATCACTGTAAGGAATTTTCATAACAGTGTTTTCATAAAATAAATCTTAATACAATTAAACAGCAGTTACTTTTTTATTGAGATATGTTGATATTAGACAACAAAAAGGGATCCTGACGTTGTCACATATAGCTACGGAAACTGAATTTTTGTGCCTTACTTCCTAAAGAAGACTTCTGGCAAAATATGCCTTAATAAAATTCAAATTCAAATTAGTCATCGACTGATGTTTTTTTGCTGTTGTTAAGTTAGCAGTAATTCAGATTTCAAATTTATTTTCTTGAAAAATACAGGTCTCTTTTGGGGCGATGTCTTTTGGCAAAATTTTGCCTATTTAATTAGTTTCCAACATGCCCACCATAATGAAGAATAATTTTTATGGTGAGTGAATGACAAACTTTCTCTGCCTTTAAGCAATTAATAATCATTTAGGCTTTGATATTAAGTACTCTGATAATGTTATTTATAACTATTTTCATTATGTAAATTAAATAGGAAAATAGAAACACCATTCCTTAAAGAGTGAGTTATCGTTTCATGAATGAGAAGTTTGCTGTTGGAAAAATTTTAATGTTTGAAACCACTTAAAAGCATTCGAAGACTTCATCTCTCATCAGATTATCTTGGAATAATGAAGATATAAGGAAGAGCTAGGAATCTTTATGCAAGGACCCCAGTCGATTTCGGTTTACATGAAATGTGAGGGCATATTTTCTAGAAGTCAATTTTTCCCCTAAAAAAGTCAGATATTAACTATTTCAGAAAACAGATTATGCTCTGAGCTTCTTCAAATTCTATTTTTTTATGAGTTTCTGAAATTGAGAATGGCAGTCTCTGTTCTAAGAGAGTAGGAAAGGAAAACGCCTCAGATTATTGGAAGCTTAAACACTGCAAGAGGCCTTGAAGCCTCGTCCCACCTACTGGAACAGCCATAAATCACAGATGAACACAGGAGAGAAACCCGTCAGTGATGTTTAGATACCGGGCTGCCGCGAAGTGAAAAACACGGAGTTTCAGAATTTAGCACCTAAGGCCCAGCTAAATATTATTGATTTTAACTTGAGCTGAAATAGTCACCCATTCAACTTAATAATCCTTCTTGCGGATGATAAAACAAACTTTAACTAAGTAAAACATGGCTTTAAAGAGAAGTGGCATTTATGATAGTCAAAGAGTGCAACAATTTAATTAAGTGATAATGTTCATGGCGCTGAAGCAGTAAACAACATATGCAGTTGATCAAATGCAGGACGGAGTTCAGGGTGAAATTCTCCCTTTGGAAATAGCCGTCCTCAGATCCACCCCATTCTCTCTTCTAGGGGTTCAAGGAAGATGTGGCTGCGGGAGAACCTTGGTCATCTGCTGCTTCTCGCATTTTCCCTCTGCCGTGTTTTGTGGCCATGTCTCACCATTGTCTGGACTTAAGCCTGAGTTTTAAACTAGGAAATGACCATTCTTTTTTATTCAAAACTGATTTCATCCTTCTATTTCTCTTTAAAAAGTCCCCAATTGTCTTAGGGGAGCCACTGATTTTATATGCCATTGTCAGTGGCCCCTGGGGAGTTGATTTTTTTATTCCTTGGATGATTTTAGTGTTTCTATTTATGGTGCTCCAAAAATAGGGGTTAATTTCTATATGTCGGTTGCTTTCCAAAAAATGACATGAGTAATCTGGGACAGGTGTTAGTATGGAAGTGCATCAGTAGTGGAGTTCAATTCCAGAAAGAAAACCAGACTCTGGTAAATTTCAGAGGGCAAAAAAAGAAACCCCATGAATTTAGCATTAAAGGACTGTGTTCTGATACTATTGCAGAAGATTAGAACAATTAGACAAAGCTCTTTTCTGCTTTGCATAATCTCCCTTTAAATTTTGCTTTTAGAAATTGGGAGGTATTGTGTTGGCAGATGAGTGTACATTTCAAAAAAATACTCAGTATATTTCAAAAATCAATTTTTTGTTCAAAAATACGTATGTGCTGGTATGAATAAATGTCTGTATAAGTTTAGGAAAACACACTGGGAAGATCAGAAGGCTATGCACCAAAATCCTAATAGTAGATACTGGCCAGTTTTCATTTAAATTTTAAATAATGTAAGTGATTAAATTATGGATAATTTTTATACATGTGTACTTTTTATATATGTTTTCAAATGATGAACATTTGAATGTTTTCAAATATTTTATAATGAATTTATGTATTTTATATTTAAATGCATATTTTATTATAAAATTATAAAGTGAAAAAATTCATACAAAAAGCCCTTCTGAATTTTGCCACTGTAATCACTACTATAGTATAAAAATTTGAATTTTTATTTTGTTTTTATTTTCATAAAAATATACTTAGAAAGAAGCTAAAAATTAAAAAATTTAAAAGTATTTACTCTATTTACGAACACTTACTTTCTTCTAGCAATTTAAAATTATAGATTAAACTTGAAAGGGGCACCTGGGTGGCTCAGTCAGTTAAGCTTCCAACTGTTGATTTTGGCTTAGGTCATGATCGCAGGGATCTAGCCCTGCCTTGGTGTTTTCTCTCCCTCTCCCTTTGCCTCTCTCCCTGCTCGCTCACTCGCATTTTCCTCTAAAATAAATAAATAAATAAATAAATCTTAAATTGAAACTAAGACTACAAATTATTCATGAATATCAATACAGGTATTTAAACAAAGTCGAAAATTTCAATTTAATATTTTACAATGTTGATTTAAATTTTACTATTTTTGTTCAAATAAAATGATTTCTAATTCTAGTGTTCGATGACCATTTTATAGGCAATGTAAATAATTAGTATTATGTTCACCGTGTGCTCTAGGGTAATTAAGTGTAATACAAGTTTCTTAATATGGCAAAATATGGCAAAATGTTTTTCAAGTGCTAACTCTTGCAAACAGTACGCTAATTCATGAAAGTCATATACTTCAGCACAAAGGAAAACAAGAAAAAAGCTGATAGGCAGTACTAGGAAACAATACTTTCCACACAGGCATCTATTGTATTCATGTTCTTTGAGAGGAAGAATGTAATTTAATTAATACGTCTTCTCTGTAAACCTAATGCTTCTGCTGCAGGTTATGGCACAATCTGCAAAGCTTAGGATACTGTAACACAGTTGTCTTGATTTAAGGACACTGGGCAGAGAGACACAGAGAAGCATTACTGTGGGGCCTGAGCCGTATTAGATACAGAGCAGATGTTTAACACTAGAAATTGTGCTGTGCCAACCCTAAGGGATGGATCCTAATGATAAAAGTACCTGAGTGTTTTTTTTAATACATTTAATTTTGCATGTGTGTTTGTGATATACGGGGACCCCTAAAACATGAGGTCTACCCAGGGAAGAGTCCCTCTTACCTGTGTCTAGTGGAGGGATAGTCTATTGTCCATCTCAAATCTGTAAATATTTCTCAAGCTCCTGCTATGGTCCAGGGCACTGAGCTATAGAGAAAACCTGAGAACATATTTCACATTTTGTTCCTGTTGAATAGATTTTTAATATCTTAGATGCGGTACGAGTGGAGAAGTAAGCACTCGTATAAACTGCACCAGAAACAGCTGGACTGGAAAGGGAAGTACATGGAAGATTCAAAGGTTAACTCTAGTTGGGAATATCCTGGACTAAATCGCATTTAAAATAGACTTTGTAGAACTGGTGGAATTTAAATAAATAAGGAGAAGAGGGGATTTGAGGAAGAGACATCTACTTCCGAAAAGGGATGGTGGTGGCTAAAAACAGGGTAACGGGTTTAGGGGATGGTGAACTGGACCAGGATGTTAGGCTAAAGAATTTGTGCTTTATCCTATATGTTGTGAAGAGTAGATTTCTGAGCAGAGATACAGTATAATCACTTGACCAACTGAAGTATACACTTAATTGAAAGGGTCCTGCTTGTTTAAATAATACCTACCTAGCAACGGGCTTGACAAAGCACTGACTATGGATGGATTTTGATGAAATTAAATATTCAGTGGTCACAAGTCCTTGTCTAAAGCCATACTGATTTAAGCATAGGCATTTCCCAGAATAAAAGATGGATTATAAAAGCCAGGTATTTTATTCCTTAATTGCTGTGGAAGCTAGTCTCCAGTCACAGCTCTAAGCTTTAGCTGATGTAAGAGTGTTTCAGCCAAAGTTAAATTTAATAGAATGCATTAATTCTTCCCCATAACAACCGGAACCTAGCACAAATTTTAGAATGCATTTACAGCATGTTAAAAGGGCAGACATTTATAAGGATATAACAAACCACCTTGCTAAGTTTTAGCTAGATTATAGGAATATAGGCTACTGTACTACAAAATAATTGACTTCATAGCTCTTTTCCAAAAATAAGTGGCATGTTCACTTATGAAGTAACCCATTTTATGGAGAAATTTTCAAAAGTATTGGCGATTGCTAATCGAGTCATATTTAGGATTTTACTTTTTAACAAGTTTTTTATTTTGAGACACAGAGGATAGACTCCTGGCAAGAATGATTTTTTTCCTTCTCAGTGGGGCATTAAACACCAGGTTATAAGTGTTAGGTGATAAACAAAAGACAGAAAAATAACCACAAAGACTTAACTAATACAAAAAAAGAAACTGGACAAACTTAGAGAAATGAATATGAGCTATATTTTTGTTTATTTTGGTTGTTTTCTTTACATGTTCAAGAAATACCTGGAAAGTCACCAAACACTTCTCCCTTTTCCATTTTACTTTCCACATTGCAGATCAGCTAGCTAACCTATTCCTCAAAGAAACCGTACCATTTGGATTGTTCACGAAGTTTGGAGGAGTTTGGAGACAAGGATTTGCCTCAGCTGGGAACCAGAGACATTGGGATGAAGCAGCTTTGGACCCTGGGCCACTGGTCTGCCTAGAACTGCAGAAGGAACTTTGTTGTACCTTGAAAACAAGTTCTGTTCTCCAACATATGTGAGAGGGAAAGTTCTCACAGGGAGTGTGGGTCCCTCCGTGAGTTCCATCTCGTGTGTGGATTGAAGAGGATTTAACAGGGACATCTGTGATGCATCTTGCTCAATGAACAGGGTAGAAACATGTGGTAATAATAAATATTGTTATACACTGTATGATCATACTTTAATATAATTTTAGTAATCTGCTTTCCTTATCCAATATTTGCCATTCTGAGGTGAACTCTCACTGCTCTGTCCTTATTTTCCTTTAAAAAGATTAATTTTCTTAATTGCTTATTGCTGTGGTATTTAGCCCCTTGTCATAGCTCTTTAACTAGAGTATATAAAACTATATTGCATTCAGAACCAGGAAATATTAAATGAGATCCAGACCTCAGCAAATCTGAAAACTAATTAGGAATTTATCTCATTCTATGAAGAGAAACATCTTATTTTTATTGTTCTCATTAAATGAATAATTTATTCTTTAAAAAAGCTTTTATTTTAAGGCATTCAGAAACACAGAAAGAGTGGGACTTTAAGCAAAGTTACCATCACCTTGATAATCTTAAGTTTCTCAGATTTCTGTCTAAATGAAAATTCAAATATGATTTATGAATATTCTAGATAAAATAACTAACTGTATCATGTAAGGAAAAGATCTGTGACTAGGGGCATATATGGCTTCGTCTTGGATATGTGTGTTACCAAAAAACACAGAATTTATTTTGTGTCACATAACCTAACTAAAACAAAGCCTACATAAAGCATTAACTGAGTAGTTAATATCAAAATCCTATTTTAATGAGAATTACATTATAAATTAACCCTAGTTGATATTATCACTGGCTATGTAACAAATGATATGAAAACATATATCCTGGTTCTTACTGCGTCCTGGTAATTCATGACCATATGGACATGCCCTTATATACATAAAAAAATCAGGACAGTAGGATGAGCTGAGTTTAAACCAGCTTGAAAAAGACCAAGGGCTGATACAAGATCGAGCTGCTTTATCATCAGAGATCTTAAAAAGTAATTGAAAACACTCACCTTGTTTTGCTACTTTGGAGGTATACTGGCAGATTATATAGCCATCACTGGAACATTAAACTGAAGTATGAGAGGCCGATGTATCCCTTAGGAGAGAAAGATTTGTTAGAAGGTGTTAATGGTTTAGCATAAAACCTCAAGGTAAGTCAAGCAAGTCAGTGGCTCTGAAGCATGGCTCCACTCCCTGTGTTTTCCTGCTGTTTTCTTAGTGGTGTCACCAAAATTCTTTATATTGATTGAGAAGGTTCCGTAAAGTTTGAAAGTCTGAGATCTCCAGCCTTAGGTCACTGATATTCACACTCCTAACTTTAAGGTACAAAAATACCATAAAAACAGCAAATTAGAGGGAGGTCACAGATATAGTAGGAGAACAGAATAGCTTCTGAAAAGTTTACATAACAAAGTTCAAACATTAATTCATTGACCGATTTGATTAGTGGTAGTAGAGCTAGACCAATCAATCAGTCAGCTTTAGCTGGTCATTAGCATGGTGATTTTCTCCATGGGTATACGATCCTTTTCCCTCTGAGTTCTTATTCATTTTTCTAATACACAAACTGCACAAGTTTTTCATACAGCATTCTTTAATGATGTATCTGGAGATTAGAGCCCTTCTACTTTACAGTATTTGTTTGGTATGTAGGCTAATTTATTGACTGCTATTTGTCTCTTACAGTATACCTACTCTTCTGTTTTCATTTCTCCTTTCTATACTGTAAGTTTCTTAAGGGCAGAAAAAAAATCTGTCCAACAAGAGAAAGCATTGAATAAATGATTTCACTGCTTTGGATTTCAAGGCAAACTCTCATCATCATTTAATGATGACTATTTGAGATATAGCTGTGAAAGAATATTTATATCCTTTTCTGGAAAATATATATACTCTTTTCTAATGATTATAGACAAGTATATTTTGTACTATCGTGAAGGTATTTTTCTATTGTTTAAAGATTCTATCAGAAAATCCTCATAGTTAGTAGAAATTCATATTTGAATCTGGTCTTCCTTCCTTCTTTCCTCCCTTCCTTCCCTTCCTTCCTCCCTTCCTGCTTCCCTCCCTTATTTCTTGTTCATTTTCTTTGTAGTATATTAGAAAATTATTGAAGTAATGTAGTTTCTTTTTTGGATCTAAATGAATGATTCCATAAAATATAGGCTAAAGAACTATGTTGGGATTTTCAATTTCTCTATTGGAGATTTCCTGAGATTTGCAAGAAGTAGGACAAGGGTGCTATAAAAAGTTAATCTGGTGTGGTCTGAATGGAAAAAGACTTAAAGTGATTCAATTGTGTCAAATAAGCATCTGAGATTTTTTTTTTGTTAAGGATAAACTGTTAGATTTTTCAAGACTGAAATTAGTTGAAATTCTCCTCTTTCTCCATAATTAAGTAGTAATATGTGACAAAGCATGAGTTATTGCATAATAATTCATACCTTTTGCTTTGCTAAGAATGAGGCCATAGGATGAGTGCTTGTTTAAGTGCACAAGTTATGAGTTATTATATCATAATTCACACCTTGAAGTACCATATTGTGATTATAAAATGGTCCTGTGCAAATATTATTAATTTTAAAGTTCAGAAATAAATTATTAAAAATAACACATTATGACTTCAAAAGAACCTCTCTAATATGAATTCATTAAAAATGAAATGAAAAATAAATTAGTGTACATTGAACCAGAATTATATATAACTTTTCTTGAACTATTTTCATTGACATAGTGCTGTGAAGCATCCACTCTGTAATTTGTAGCTGTCGTGTAGCTGTTTCTTTTTTTTAACACCCCAACAAGTTATGTTTTCTTACTTTTTTCACTCAGGGCCATAACTTAATGGTGGCCATTAAGTCAGACTTTGCAGTCAATTTTGGTACTGTTTATTTTGTTTATCAGGGTTGTATGTAGAAATCATGACGGACAACTCTCTTCAGCAGTTGAGTACTGACCTCCAGACTTTGAAGCCAGTCCTTCTGTGGCTTCTAGGACAATGCCTTTTGCTGGTATCCCCCTCCCTTTTTCCCCCATATGTTCCATCAGTTTCTCTTCACCTTTCTCTCCACTGGGTACAGGTAGTCTCCCAAATGCTCGCCATTATTTGATTTTCTTCTCTGTATAGTCCTACTCCAGTAAGAGAGTATTTATTTCAGTGATTCCCTCTTAAGTTGTAGATAATAACTTAACGTAGCTCAGTTTCTAGAATTTCATTCATACTTCAAATTACTAATACTTCCTGTTATCGTTCCAGTTATTATTCCATATCTTGAAATTCAACATATCAAATATGGAGTGCTGTCAGCTCCTCTCCAAACCAGCTCCTCTTCCCATTTCTGTCAGCGAGGCTACCCGCTTCCTGCTCTGAAATTAGAAGCCCTTCCAGCACTGTCTACCCTTTCATCTTTTTTCAACCACTGAGCATCTATTTTGTGCCAGCTACTCAATGAAGAATAATTTAAGCTAAATGTTCTTAAAGAAGCTTCATTGTAATAAAAGAACCGATCATGCAAGTAAATAAATTTAATATGAGACAGAATGTGATACACACAATAGGACAAGTAAGCACATTCCACTGTTTCTACACACTTATCATGAAAAACTTCATCGAGAAGTGGTTCTGGAGGTGGTCCTGAAGGATGAGTAGCGCTTCAGAGTGTACGTGGGTCACTCCAGGGCAAGCAAAATCATGAGCAAACACCTGTAGCAGAGAATGCAAAAAAATCCTTGTTAGCTTTTAGTGTTCAAATGTCTTCTCTTTCATGAAAACCTGGCAATGGTAGGCATTGCTTTATTATTTTAATGTTCTTAACTTGGCAAAATAAGATTTCACAAAGCTGGATCAGCCCTGTAACAATTTTTACATGATAATAAGTTTGAAAGAAAGGAAATCATTGCTCTATATACAGAGAGTTACCAAGTCCTTATCTGATATGCTTATCTCATATTCCATTTATCTCATAAGTTTCAGACTCATCTCTAAAGTCTCCCATTTACATGGCTGTAGCCCTCATTTAGAAACTCACTATTTCATTCTTAATTACTATGGCACCTTTTTAGCTGGTCTTAACCAATTTCTTCTTCCTCTTTTTTTTTTATTCTGTGCCATACTCTGCTGCTAGATTAAGTTTCCTGAGTATCTTAACTTCTTTCTCTCCTCTGATCAAGAAATTATGGTACCTTTTGATTAGCTTCCTGTTCAAAGCTCTATGCCCAACTGTCAAACTCCTCTGACATCCACCTCACCCCATCTCCCAGTCATATTTCCAGTGACTTTCCCAAATGCAACATTCAAGGATCCTGGCCTTCCATTTCCCTGCACAAATAACCTCTTGCATTCATACTTTTGCAAATCTTGTTTATTATTCCTCGAGTCACTCTATTATAGCCTCTACTCTTCCTTAAATTCCAGCTAAAGTTGAATTTTCTCTATGCAATGGAGAAACACCCATCACTACAACTCCCATCTTTCTCTTCCATATTCTCTTCCATCCTTCCAGTATAAGGATGACTGATTATGTCACTCAATATTGATTATTTAAACATACCTACTAAGTTTAAAGCACTGTTGGGAGCAAAGAAAAGAAATAAGAAAAGGAGAAGGACAGAAAATTATTATTGAGTATTTTTTAGGTGTCAAACATGGCTCAGCATTTACACATACCTAAGATCTGATCCTTAAGGAGATTTCAGTCAGATACGAAGAGTCAATGTGAAAATTTGTTATGTAAAGCAGACTGTGCTAAGTGTGGGTTAGAGGTCAAAGAGTAGTGACATTATGGAGAAAGGACACAGTGATTCTTAGTGGTGTGACTAAGTATGGCTCAGAACACGGTGACATGACCTGGCATGAAAGGAAGAGTGGACTTTGGAATATGCAGATATGGGCGCAAAAGAGTCTTGTGTGCAAGTGCGAGGAGGCAGGAAAATGTTGAATGTATTTAGAAAAGAACGATTTGGTATATCATGGTTTAATCTGTCATTGGATTGTTTACTTATAGCTACGTAAAAAGCCTCCGGAAACACAGAATGCCACATCACCTTTTAAAAATGTCCTAAAGAAGGTAGCACAGGCCAAAGTTATAATATTCTCTCAACAAATACATCCTTGATTCACTTAAATTTATTAAGGACAAAAGCTATTCCTAATAATATTGAGCATTTATGTAACACTTTTATTCTTTGGATCTTCACATAAAGTCATTTGCCCATTTGGTCTTGCATAGGGATTGCTGAAGTTGGGAATCTTTTAAACCTGCTTTTATTTAATTTTGTATTTTATTTTATTTTATAATTTATCATTCATGTAGTCTTTTATAAAACTACATAATTACCTTTGCTAGTACATATTTTGAACTTTCTTTAGTATTTCTTTTTTTTTATTATTAACATATATTATTTGTTTCAGGGGTACAGGTCTGTGGTTCATCAGTCTTACACAATTCACAGCACTTACCATAGCACATACCCTCCTAATGCCCAATGTCTTTAAATCTACTTTTAAAGAATGTTTAAGTAATTAGCTGAATAAGCAATAATAAGGATTTCATGTTTCAAATGAAGACAGATTTTACATTGTGTAATTCTCCAATACTCAAACTTTTTAGACTTCTGATACTTGATGGCTGCCCAATGTTTTACATTTATTCTTGTTTAGTGAACAATTATGTAATGCCTATTTAATGCCAAGTTCTAGCATAGGGATTGGAAAATCTCAGGGGAACTGATTTCCATGATGACTAATGTCGAGGACAACTCAGATTGAGAACATAGTTGGTTCGCTAGGTGAGAATGTGCACTGAGAATTTAAGAAGCACTAGGGAAAACCATTCAGTACATGAAACAAGTTTCCCAAAGTTTAGTCCAATCCTGTTCGATATGTATACATTGAAAATCAACTGGGTGCCAGCCATGATAATGCATGAGGCATAATTCCTTGTCCTCAAGCAATTCAGTCTTGAAAGGACCTACCAGTGTAATGTAAGTATAATTCTCTCCGTGTAGATTTGAGATTGCTCTTCCAGGTTCAATTCTGCTTCTTATTATAAGACCCGAAGCTTTCCCCAACATGAAAACCATAACGGCCTATATTAAATGATTTTCTAGCATCTATACAAGGACAGAAAAGTAAAGCTTTATAACTCCCGACATATTTTAGCTGGGCTTAATGCACAAGAGGCAACCAGCAGCAGCATTATTGGAATCAGCTGAGGTTCATCACTACAGTTGGACTCCTGTGACAGTAATCTGCAGCTTCCAAAATACACGTCTAATTTTGCGTGCATCAATTAACTGCTTCATTATCAAACTTTGGCTGGATAACAGATGACAAAGTCAGTCAATGATACAGAAAAAAAAAAAAAATCCCTGACTCTCAGAACTGCATTTATGGTTTAGTGAAATGTATCTGGCAAGACTCTTTTTATTTCAGCCACTAAAAGTAGGTCCTTGCTGAATTACTTTTCCTGCCTTTAAACTCTTTTTCTAGATAAGATGATGGAGGAAGGGCAAGAGAAAATCAAAAAACAAACTTAATAACACCATACCTTCGAAGCAGCTTGATTTATAATGAGTTTGTGGGAACATTCTGAACCTATTTCATGTTGAATTACAGTCCACCTTTACAAGTGGCTGCTAAAGGAGTTCATGAACATACTCCTTGTACTACTTCAATCCTCTTCCTGCTCAGCCACTAAAATTTAAAATGCGATACAAACAAAATGCATCTATAAATTTATATAGTAACTACACAAACAAATGCAAACTCATTCTTAGTAACCATAAAATTACCTTCTGTTATCTATCACTTTGTGAATTATAGTTTCATCGCGTGCAACAGCCAACAGCACAGAATTACACTGCTTCTCTTCTTACCCTTGTGTCACCACGGTTCTCTTTACTGGAGCAGCAATCAATAGTCTCGTGGATAAACAAATGATTAAAGGCCAAGATGAACTACTGTAAATAGGGATCACATTATCTATTTTTGCACTGAATATAATTAAAAAAAAATCAGTGTCTACTTTCGGGCACCTGGCTTGAATCATAATCTAATCAACGTCCTTTTGTTTCTTTGATTTTGCATTCTTAAAATCTTTAGAAAGGACAAGTTTGTAAACAGGTACAAAATAAACAATGAAATAAAGGTAGATTTCAATGGATTTCTTATTGTAGAGTATAAACTGGATACATGTAACTACCTAATGAAACGTCATGGAAATTTTAGCTGCAAAGTCACTAGAATTTTAAAGCCTTTTTATACTTAATACTAATTCAATATCCAAACAGTGTCACTGGTTTAGTGAATATGAGATCTGTAAAGTTTTATAAGCTTGGTAATTCTATGATAATGTAGTCCAAGTGAAATAAAGATGAAGACAATTTTTTTATCTTTAATTGCTCATAAATATAAGTAAGATGATTTTTCCATAAGTTATGGGCTATGCAATATTTAATTATCATTTTTAGATGAAGTAAATAAATCCACGAGTAGAAACATATTCCCAATGTATTTTCTTCATTAAAATTTGAATTATAAGGATAAACTGTTCTGATTTTATTGCTGTGTAGTAATAGCAAATTAAAAGTAGTCAGTATGGCTGATGACCATTCAACTTATCCTTTTGTCTTTCGCTATATAAAATATATTTTAATGTTTTGTTACACTCCAAAGCTAACACTTATTTAGATTCATTTTTTGATTATTTATTATTTAGTCAAATGCTGGCTCTAAATGAAGAGATCTTGGAAATGCAATATGATTGCAGAAATTGGAATTTTAACACACACTTTGACAAAATCAAAAAGGCAAGGAAATCATGTGAGAAGTAGATTAAAATGGCAAAGAGAGGAAAGATATTAGATAAGAGATAAAATATCTACAAACATCATGCAGTTGGGTCAACATCTAACTAATGGCACCATCAAAGATACAATAAGAGACAGTTTCCTTAAACAGAAGCATCAATATTCAACATAACGTGCACGGGGGGTAAAAAAAAAACTAGACCCGTAATTGTGAAGTTTTCACACCACCAAGGATAATGTAATGACTTAAAAACCTTCCTAAAAGAAACAGTTTGTTTAGAAAACAGCAAATAACAGATTAGTATCAACTGTACATCTGTATAATTGGATGCTAGAAATTAATGCAGCAAAGCATTTGAAAGTTTGAGAAATAATGTTTCAATCTAGAATTACATACCCAGCTAATCTCTCGGTCAAACCCGAAACTGGAAGGGACATATTTTCATGTCTGAAAGGCACACAGATTTATTTCCCTTTCTTTAAAAGCTACCGGAGGATAGCTTCCAGGCATTTAAACAGGAACGTGGAAGACATAGAATCTAGGAGCACGTTGAAGGGTTGATTCAAGATTTAGTGGTGCAGCACCTCTGGGGAGCAATAAGTTCAGATGGATGCAGAACTGGGAGAGAGTTTCTGGGGAGGGAAAAAAGAAGAATCCCAGAGATTTAATGTTCTCCTTGAAAAGATGGAACAATTTGCAATAAAGAGTCAATACAAGAAAAAAATTACAGGTAGAAACTCTAGAAACAAAACAAAACCCAACAAAATAAAGCAAAACAATAAATCTGTGCACAAAAGGAAATGCAATTATAGTACAGTATTGGTTATGCAGTGCATAATATTTACATAGTCATAACAATAGAACCATTGATTTTTGTATATACAAAAATTATGCTGAAGGACATAATTATGCTTTACAGTACAGAACATAAATGTTGTTACTCTTATTAAAGGGAAAGCCCATATGGCTGAATTTGGAAGTTGAAAGGAGGAAAGGAAAGTTACAGGTAAAGAAAAGAGGTCTGGTATCCTTATTTTTCACTGCAGGGAGTCAGGAAATTGGCCTACGGATGACTCAAGGAGTAAGGGCATTTACATATTATTTAAAGTTATAAAAGTAACCAATAAAAAGACTAAAAATGAGTGCTATGGGGGAAAGAATGCAGAAGTGGTATGAAGGGTTTAAATACCAATCAATTATATAGGAAATAAATATTCTTCATAAGTTTTCACTCAATACATATTTGCTGACTGAAGGAAGAAAGGAACAAAGAAAGATGGCTTGGCCGCAGAATTGGTGGTTTACAAATGACGTTGACAGGCCAGGTTCCTACCCTCCACCTGGAGCTGAATAGCTATTACATGCCATGCCCTGTTGTAACTGCTGAAGCAATATTAGTGAATAGCGAAATAAAGATAATTAGGACATAGGGGAGAAAAACATGTTGAATAATTGCAATCAAAATTACAAGTAGCACAATAGAAGTATGTATAGGTTGCTGTGGCACTACAAAAGCAGGAAAGAGTTCCTGCACCTTGTGGAGAAGAAGCCAACATTGCCAATGGGTAGTGACCTTTGAGTAGAATCTGTAGGCTAATCCATGTAAATTAACTGCAACATCATGGTATGATGGTAGGGATGGAGTTCAGGGAAGGCATTCCACATGGAGGAACCAGCATATGGGAATATAGCCTAGAGTGCCATAATTTGAAGTGGCTGCAAACAGTAAGTTATGGAAATTAAGACAAACAAATGATTGTAGAGTGTAAGTCAGGAGTAATAGAAGGCCATGTTTTGAACAGCCTTGCACTTTATAGTAACAAGCTTGCTGCTCTATCCTAAGGGTAATGGGGGTCCATAGAACAAGCTGAGTCTGAGAAATGGTCAATCTTATTCTGACACCAAGCTCTGACAACAGTGCAGGGAATAGTTTGACTGGGGCCCATCATGGCATGGCAGGCATTTTAGAAGTGATTTAAAGAGAGTATCCTTAAATCTTTACCAGATAATGTTTACATTGCTAAAGGAATGCTTTCATGGAGGGTTTTACAACAAACTTTGGAAATTCCAAGACTGGATGAAAATAATTGTGGATGAGGGGCTAATGAGAAGTGATAAAGAATAATAAAAATTGTCCATCTTGTAGGGACTGGTAACTCAGCACAAAAAAGAGACTTGCCATCAGCAGGCAAACTGATGTGGCTAGGTAAATTAGTGTAGGATAATAGTAAGCCAAATGATTCCCATTAAACCGAAGTTTACTAAGTTCTCACACATAAAGGACCCAAGTGTACGGGCTTCTGAGGAAGTTTAGTGGGTCACCATCAACCCACAGTTGGTGAAATGTGAAGAGAAAAGGAAGAACATCTTATCATAGTTCCTAATGTAATAGTCTTAGATCTTTTTCTTTTTTTAAGAAATGGAAAAATAATTTAAATTAAGGATAGTAGTAAGGATCTTGAATACCTTTTAAAGTCATTTGAGGTTTTTCAAAATTGAAATCTTTTTTTTTAAAAGATTTTCCCTATTTATTTGAGAGAGAGAGAGAGAGAGAGAGAGAGAGAGATCATGAGCAGAGGGAAGGGTAGAGGGAAAGAAAGGAGCGGACTCACTCCCTGTTGAGCAGGAAGGCCTACTGACCTAACAGGGAGGGGTTGGGAGGGGTAGTGCTCAATCCCAGGACCCCAAGGCAGACGCTTAACCAACTGAGCCATCCTGGCACCCCCAGAGTCAAAAATCTTAAGGTCAGGAACAAGGCACATCATTTCAGACTGTTCAAAATGTTTTTCACATCTATCCCATGAACGATGACCCATTGTCCTGTCACAGGGATTTGCATAGTACAACCATTGCTAATATCACTAATTTTTCTTAGTGACTTACATTCGTAGTCAATAAACACTCTATTCAGCAACTCTGCCAAGGAAATTGATATTACTACTTCCAAAATTGATTATTTTGACCCAAGACTTCTTCTGCTTCTTCTTCTTTTTTTAAGCTAGTCTATGCCTAAGAGACTTTCAGAAAAGAACAGAGGAGAAGAAAACTACAACTCAGTATTTAAAATATTTTTTTAATTATTATTATTATTATTATGAAATTGTTAATTTCCTAAGGGAATGGAGTTTAAATGAACATTCTGGAGTCCATTTGCTAGGCCAATCAATAATGACCTCATTTGTAGGAAAAAGAAAGTACCTGTACATTTGAAGGTAAAATTTATGGCACCCACGTAAGGAAAGGGACAAGAATTTCTAACACTTTGAGACAGCAGATTTATGCTTAAATATTTAATGCAGCATTTGATAAATCCTCATATTCCTATACAAATGTTTTCAGTAAATAAAGCTGGAGATCAATCAGAAATCCAGGGCTCCTGTCATTAACATTAGAAAATTATCTAATTAAAATTAGAAAATCATCAGCCCCAAACTCATGATAGTCTTCTTCTGAGGTCAAATAGCTGGTGGGTCATTTGCAGAGAGGAACTAGAATTTGCTGGCTAGGGAAAAATGCAAGTAATTACAACTGACCCATTAGCAAGTAGCAGAAATGATTTAGCGTAATAACAAAGCAGCTGGTAGGGTTGCTAACTACTTTTATTCACAGAAGAGAGTTCTCTGGTGGGTTCGGCAACCGGTGTATCAGCAAGCACTCCTTTTTGAATATCTGTGTGTCTCATCAAAGTAACATCCTTTTTGTCACTTAACAACATTCATTTACATAGGTTAAGGCAACTGGCAGGGTGGAGATGTCAATTAGAAGTTAGGCAGAATGGACACTCCCAGCTTTTTTTGGATGGCATGCCCTTACACGCATCTCTGGTTTGGGTGCATAGCGGCTGCACGGTTATTCACGTGTATTATCTACACAATAATGCTTCATTTACATAACTTTTTATATGCATGCTACAACTGCCAACATTTCAGAGTTAAAATAATATTGGAATTAAATATGAACAGAAGAAAAGAAAATTTAATAGTTCAGATGGAAAAAAGATGCTCTCATGTGTGATTAGAAAATGATGGGGGTTCGATGAAGTGGAAAGATATGGAAAGCTGTTCTGGATGCCAGCTACTTGTATAGGATCTTGCATCGATGGCAGTGACAAGTGATGGCAGTCTGCATCAGAAAACAGTCCCTTTGCGATTTTGGTAAGTGTACAAAGTACGAAAGTCAGAGTCCATTGATGAACTTAAAGAGATCGTTGACGATAAGAATGGAATCAAAGCTATTTGTTCATTTAAAATAGAGATGAGATGTCTGTATTTTGCTGCTCACTTTTTAGAGTGAGAGGGAAAGGAGTCCCTGTGGAAGAGTTAAAACAGAATGCAAACCGAAGACTGAAATAAATAGCTAGCTGTTTATTTGTGTTTTCTACCATTTTATTGGAAGCAAAATTCCTTACTGAATATTTCTTTTTGAGTTATTTAAATAATAGAAAATGGAAAGGCAATTTCAAGTATGGGGTGAGTTCTAATTTTATTTTCTTTGGAAATCTCATGTTGGAGGAATAAATGTAAATATACATGAAACTGAGGGACGCCACTAGTCAATTCAGGTTTTATGTAGATTCTGTTATGTAGCAGTAATAGTGATCAAGACAACTGTTCACACAATAGGATCAGAGAAGGTTCAAGAGAGCCTGTTATGAAGGAGAGCACGTGATGTGGTAAGCACTGGGTGTTACACGCAACTGATAAATCATTGAACTCTAGATCAGAAACTAATGATGTACTACTTTATGTTGGCTACTTGAATTTAAATAAAAAATTATAATAATAACAATTAAAAATAAAAATTAGAAAAATATGAAACCAGAGTAAAGAAAGTTTTGTGCAACCTGTGCAATTAAAGATCAAAAGATGTGGCTTAAAGTTTACTGCTTAGTTTATTAAGATGATGAAAGTGGGAGATATGTTGCTATTATTACTAAATATATCATACATGGGAAATATGTATACATATGTATACACACACACACACACACACACATATAAAACCCAGTGTACTGTACTGTCAAAAATGGAAGTCTGGTGGTCTCTTTAAATGTGAATTTGGATTTTCTTTGCTAAAGGTTTCAAAGGTGGAGCGATATGGCAAAGGATTTATTTGTTTGATTTTTTTTATAATGTTAATTTTTAAAAATTAAGAAGTAAAGCATTTATGAGGTTGGACAATTTAGAAAAGTGTAAGAAAAGAAATATGTAATTAGATGAATACGTAATTTGACTATCTTACAAATTCAAGAGAATGTTTTCAGGTGAAAGATTTTATACTTCATAATTTTCACACCTATCACATTATATTACAAATGGAATTAATAACAATTCATATTGTGATTATAATTTAAGCTTATGCTGCCTCTATTTCAACTCTTAGTGCTTTCATATAACTTCCATTGTATAGAATAGTTGGGACAAAAAATAAATAAATAAATAAATAAATAAATAAAAAGAATAGTTGGGACAAATGTTATATGATTTTGCCCAAATATTTAAGACATAGATTGAAAAAAATTCATATAAAATTAGTTTTGCAAATTAATGTGAATAATTTAACGTATGAGGAAATAGATATGCTGAGACAAAAAGCAAGGAATGCTAATAAAAAATATTATGGGCATATCAGAGAGGATATCTCACAACCAAAGTCACTTGCTATTTTTAGGGAACAGTAAAAAAATTAAAGATATTTGCTTAAAGATCAGAATGTTTTAATATAAAATGCTTTCTGTGCTTGTGGTTCTTTAATAGGACTGTCCTTTCTTTTCTCCAGTTTGCCAAGCATATTCATATCAAAGTGTTCATACATTCATGAGATAATATTTTACATTGAAAGACTAAGACAGCAAAGTTGAAACTCCAGAGACGCTGGGTTTCGCNCCTCTTGTAACAAGTCTTAAAGATCAGAATGTTTTAATATAAAATGCTTTCTGTGCTTGTGGTTCTTTAATAGGACTGTCCTTTCTTTTCTCCAGTTTGCCAAGCATATTCATATCAAAGTGTTCATACATTCATGAGATAATATTTTACATTGAAAGACTAAGACAGCAAAGTTGAAACTCCAGAGACGCTGGGTTTCGCAAATATGATCCTGTTTATGTATTTCTTACAGAAATTTCTACTTTGCAGATGACATCAATTTGGACTCCTTTTTAATTCACATCTTGGAAAAACTTAAGGAACTATAGTCAGTGATTTTCGTAAGGGACGAAGAATCCATCAGCGTGGCTCAGATTTTGCTAGTTTGAACAGGTGAAGACCGGACGCTGACCACTGCAGGAAGTCGCTCTCTGTAAAGATCACTGAGGGCCAGTCTGGTAATGGGTGGTGTTCATTAATTCAATCCTGTTCTTGTTCTGACGCTCTGGCTGGTCTGCCCCGGGCCATTGTGCAGGACACCGTTTATGTGCCCAGACAGCAGGCTCCATTGCTTGGCCATCAGTCTGTCATCGCCGTTCTGCGGGAAGTACTCTTCTAACCTGGCTAGATGCTGGCCCAGCAGGTAAGGCTACCCACAGCCTTTGCTTCTTCTCTCCTGGGGCATGAAGCCACACCTGGCTGCGCTCCTCTTTGCAAAAACATTTTCAACAATATATTAACTAGGACTAACTTCCATGGACAAAATATATCTTGATTTTCTGCTCTGGTGATTTACGTGATTTTATGTGCTCTAAAGGAAAAGGCCTGAGAACGAAAGGGGAAAAGTTTGGTTGGGTTTTAAGAAAGGGAGTATTAACTGTGAGGAGGAGGGAAGGAAGCAAGTGGGCGTGGCTGACCCAGGTAGGAGGAGTCACGCCTCCCACACTTGCTCCCACTCTTGAGGTGCAACGTTCATTTTCCTAAACAGTTTTCTTAAGTAAAGCTTTTGCATTACTAATGCTGCTTGCCCCATAGGGCACCATTTAAAGATGAGAACCTTCAGGCTTTCTGCCTGGGTGCCCTTTCTATCCTGCCCTCCTCACTCCAACTTGGAGGATGGTAATCATCAAGTCCAGATAACGCTTTAAAACAACATCAAAAAAGATCATTCCAAAATGAGAGTCACAGGAAAGGAAAAGGAACCATTAACCTTTAAAAAGAAAAAGGTAAGTGATTTCAGCCAACAAACTCGAGTTAATTCAGCAATAACAGAGAAATTTCAACTGGGGGCAACCATAGGCAAGTCTGGAGAACAAAGAAGAGGCTCCTTTTATAGAGGAAAGGGGAAGTTGGGAGGGATTGTTTTCTACAAAAGTTCTTGGAGAAAAATGAGAATTGGGAGTGGTGGTGGCTTCTCAATGGGCGCAGGCTGGGGCAGCTTGCTGCTCCTGAGCAGAGAGAAAATCTTCCTTTATCTTGCTGGATGATGCAAGGGGTGGTACCCGTGGGGCTCTTGAGACCCCTCCCCTCGTGGCTTCCCAAAGCCAATTAAAAAAATATATATTATTATTATTTTTTTTGAAGATTTCATTTTTACTTATTTGATAGAGAGAGAGGGAGATCACAAGAAGGCAGAGAGGCAGGCAGAGGGAAAGGGGAAACAGGCTCCCTCCTGAGCAGAGAGCCCAATGCGGGCCTCGATCCCAGGACCCTGAGATCATGACCTGAGCCGAAGGCAGAGGCTTAACCCACTGAGCCACCCAGGCTCCTCAAAAAGCCAATTTTGGTTGAGGTTTCCTTAACATGGTTTCACGGCACAAATCTCTTATGTTTTTTTAGACTCAAACTAAAATACTAATTACAAAGATGGGAAACCACATATTATTGTCACTATTCATATTTCTTGGATTAAATGCCAGTTGATGTTATTCCTTTTAAAGTCAGACTCATACAGGGCAACCATAAGATGTACTTAAGTGAGAGATATGCTTGATTAAGCAAGAAATGAGAGAAGTAAAGTAGGTCTGTTCATGGTGGTAGAGAGCCCTTTGAGATCAGGGAAAGGAGTTGGAACTAGGTGTGTATTAATGTGATCTCCTTGGAAGTTAACTGTATTTAAACTGCTTTATACAACATTGGAAGCAAAAGCAGAAGAAAGGCCAGTAAAAGGTCAGAGGCAACAAAGCACTGTGGGTGAGAGCAAGGAGTCTGGTGCTCAGTGGGCAGGATTGGAATTGTGGGTTTACTATTTACTAGCTGTGAGATTGTGGGCAAGTTACTGAACCTCTTTGTGCTTCAGTTTCTTCATTTGCACAGTGGGAATGATGACAATAATAGGTTCATATCTCATAGAGTTGTGAGGATTAGAACATGGTATATGGAAAGTGCTTATAAAGTGAAAGCATCCTGAAGCAATTATTATTGAAGTTTTATTAACCAATGAAGGTTAGGTGTGTCAGTGGAGAAATCTTATCTGTAGGAATTTATTATTTGAAGAGTAAGAAGTACAGAGCCACCTTGAGGTCTAAATTAAGGGTATTGTCTTTATATCTTTAATTGTGCTCTATTTCCTAACAGTAGCTCAAGTATCATACTATTTGTCTTTATGCATGCATGGAACACTAATACAGGCAAGCTTGTCAGAGAGAAGTTGGGTATTGACCTGTTTATAAAAAAGATGAAGTTTATACATCATTGATGTATATTTTCTCATTTAGAAACAAGGCATTCAATTGCTCACCATCTGGCTGACAGAGATTTTTTTGAGTACCCTGTTGGCAACTGTCCTGAATATTTCCCACATCTGTAACCTTAAAATTTCTGGTATTTATCAAAGCTCATAAAATATAGGTCAGTGTACACAAATCATTTTTAAGGTGATATAAGAAGAAGAGCACATAACCCATTCCATCCAAAACATGACCACCCAATGCAGAAATGGGCATTCTCACCATTTCGATACTTGATTGGACTACTAAAAAGTTTAGAAATGTTTTAATAGTTACATGGCTGAACCTATATTTAGTATTCTGTAGATTAAGTCAAAAGTACACTTTGCCCTTAAGGGTGAAATAACAATCAGTGTACAAAGGGAATATTGTATGAGAAAAACACACTTCGTCCCAAATGTAGACCAGCAGCTTCTAAATGTGTTTCGTTTATACGATCAGGGATAAGACTACAAATGACTAAATAAACTCCCTGAAGAGCTCGGAAAGTTTTCAGTTTGAGATTGCTTCCTGTGTCAGTCAGGGACCTGGTGGTGGGGGGGGAGATATGATGCCATTTTTAATGCATGTTCTAATAGATCTTTTTCATGACTCTAAATCATCTAATATTATCAGTCAAGCTGACTTATTCTCTTGATCTTCAAAGAGAAAATAATTCAAACTCTTTCCTTTCCTGAAATTTTCATTCAATATCTTCTATAAATGACTTCTAATGCACTTTTAATATCAGTAACTTTCACAACATCAGATGCAAGTTCATAGTGCACTCAACTTGTGAGTTTTTATTGACCATTAAATCAATACATATGCTGTTTCCCCCCTCATGGGATTATGCACCTGTTAAGAATGAACATTTTTAGGGAGTTTAGCTCTAAATTTTGTTGGAATGAAACGGAAATTATTTTACACTGGATATCTCTTTTGTTCTTGTCTTTATTGAATAGGAAACCTAGAAAGAAGGCACATTCAGCTGAAAGATAAATGAGTGGTGCTCAACATTGACATTGAACAAAGATGAGAAAAGACATCATCCTTTGTCCACCTTCTTTGTTCCTAGTTGAAACCAAAAATGGAATTAAAGCTCTGCTTTATGGTGCATGCAGAACTCCAGATAAATGCTGATTGCTAACATGGATGTCACGCCTGTGTCATTCGGGCACCTGGTCACACATAAGGACATCTCCTTAAGAACAGGTGTGGTGCTGAGAACTCTGATGAATGCCTGGTTGTGCTATAACCACACTATTCACCCCATGAACAGTAACTGCGTGCTAAACCAACTCCGAGCATGCACCCTTTGAGGACAATGTTTGAACCCTGGTATACTGCATGGTGGAGGATGAAAGGTCTTGCAGAAGCTGATGCCTGCCTGTAAGACAGTAATAGATGAGTCCTGATCAGGAGAGTTAGCTATCAATATTCCAATAATGTGATTTAAATGTTATGCCATTTCAACCAAACATAAACTCAACAGAGTTGTAAAATTCTACACAAAACCATATGCTATTGGGTAATCCTGTTTTTGATTATTTAAATACCCACTAATTTATCAGAAATGTGTCTACCGTAAGAGTACAAATGAAAAGCTCTACTATCAGTTATAAAAAGCTTCCACTTGTACAATGTATATAAACCTGCACCCCTTTCCAATAGATTGCTTGTTCTTTACATTAACTATGGCGCAGATTTCGTTTTATATACATTTCCATTTCCAGCCATGGAATGTCTTAAGTAACTCTTATCAGGGGAGACATGAATAAGCGAGAGATTTAAGTTAGTTTATCTTGTTCTTCAGATGTTTGAAAAATACATAAAGTCATCTGGTTAATTCTTGCAACGTTTTATTTCATATGGGAGAGCTCCCAACTTGGTCACCTTGAGCAGCAATTACTTATTTCCTTATTATCTCTCCTCATTCTTGAGGTATGTCTGCCTAGCCCACAAATAAGGTCACAGTTTGTCATCAAGACTGCTTACACAACTTCTTCCTCAGATTTCATGTTGTCCATTATGTGCTAACTGATTACCTATTGGATTTTCTGGGAGCTGCTGAAAATGGTATACAAATGTTTCAAACAAAATTTTATAAGCATAAACTGAGCTAATGCACTATTTCTCAGTATGGGATTTTAGTCCACTTGACTACTTGTAAAGAATGTGTCTGGACAGTGACTCAAAGAACCTTTTTAAAAAAGCATATGAATCATACTCAATGATTTATTCACATATCTATTTAAAAAATTCCATTGGTCATGCTAAAAAAGGTTGCAAGCCCTTTGACTTAAGTATTTCTATAATGGCTGTTAAAATCAATTCTGGCATTAAAGTCTCCAAGAATGAACAATGCATTGAGTGGAAAATTGATTACATGGTCAAAGAACAGTCCTTTGTGGCCTCGTTTGCTTTTTCGATTAGCACAGCTGTCATGGCTGTTGTAGGTGGTCCTCAAAACTTATAGGGAAAAAAAAATCTGTCCTTGACACTTAATGTTTGTCTATGGATTTTTGGGAAAGAATTATGTTTTTGCTTGCTTATTAGAACCTACTAATGTAGGTACCAATGTCAAATTGAGTTTTGTAAAGATAAAAGAGAGATACAGAGGAGACTGGTGTGTGGGGAAAACAGGGTAATGCAGAAAAACCACTTCTAGGATTTCTATCTAGTTTATGGGAAATACATTCTTTTGTTAGGGAAGGTGCTCTAATTCTCACTACAGCTATACCTATAGTCAAGCATCTTACCTCTGGTGGGAAATCAGCTGCTAGACAGACTTGTGGAAGTGAGTAGCTAAAAGGGGGAAATCATCATCTTGATTTTTATCTTTGCCTTTTCCGTTCTGCCATCAAAAAGCAGCTTTCTGGCCAGGCCTCCTCCCTGGCACTCAAGGAGGGACTTTCCCACCTACATTGATCTTGTGCACTTTACCTTGAATTGCAGGCTGCGGGTGTTTAATAAGTGCTTATTGAAGTGTGCTATCGATTTATCTTGGATTTATTTATTTATTTACTTACTTATATTTAACTTTCCCTTTCTAATGAGCAGGTTTCAGATCAAATCCTCTTAGAGTTCTGGAATGTTGATCTGCTCTGCTTGCTTTGAACCCTCCCTAGAAAAGACTCCTAGACCAAAGTCTCTGGCTTCCCAGGCTGGCAGCCAAAGGAGAATTTCTGCTCTTCTTGCCTGTTGTGTTAGTTTCCTATGGCTGCTGTAATAGCTTTCCACAAACATATCAGCTTAAAACAATACAAATTGTTTATCTTACAGTTCTAATGGTCAGAAGTCCGAAATGGGTCTTCACTGGGTTAAAATGAAGATGTTGGCAGGACTGTGTTCCTTCTGGAGGCTCTGCTGGAGAACCTGCTTCCTGAACTCCTCCAGCTTCTAGAGCCCACCTGCATTCCTCAGACTGTGTCCTCTTTCCATGTTCAAAGCCAGTAGTGGCCAGTTGTGTCTTTCTCACACTACATCTCCCTGACATAGACTCTCCCGTCTCCCGTCTTTTTTTCCTTTAAATAATTAATTATTTATTTGAGAGAGAAAGAGAGTGTACATGTGAGTGGGGGGGGTTGGGAAGAGGCAGAAGAGAGAGGGAGAGAGAATCTGAAGCAGACTCCACACTGAGTGAGGAGCTCCACGTGGGGTTCATTCCCACAACCATGAGATCATGACCTGAGCCAAAACCAAGAGTCAGATGCTTAACTGACTGAGCCACCCAGGTGCCCCATCCTTCTTTTGCTTGTAAACACCCTTGTGATTATATTGGGAACCACTGGGACAATCTCAGATAATCTCCCCATTTCAAGGTCATCTGATTAACAACCTCATTTCCATCTATATTCCTAATTCTCCATTGCCAGGTAAGATAACACATACATAGATTCCAGGAATCTGGGGTGGGGTTCATTACTCTGACTATCATACCTTTATTCAGTCAAAGTAAACTTACTACATCTATAGCATCTCTCTCTCTCTCTTTTTTTAAAGATTTTATTTATTTATTTGACAGAGAGAGAGATCACAAGTAGGCAGAGAGGCAGGCAGAGAGGGGGAAGCAGGCTCCCTGCTGAGCAGAGAGCCTGATGTGGGGCTCGATCCCACGACCCTGAGATCATGACCTGAACCGAAGGCAGAAGCTTAACCCACTGAGCCACCCAGGCATCCCTCTATAGCATTTCTGGTAACTACATTATCACAGCCAATCTTTGCTATGGAAAAGATACTATAAGTCAAAGAACTCCCATGGCTTTCCCATTAGCTTCCATGTAGCTGGCCTTTCCAACTGCCAAAAGAATTTTTAATCTGAAGTTTATTAGCTCCTATGGGTTTCATGCTTTAAATGCCTAGAAATTTTATGTTAAATATTTTGGTAAGTGAATTTTTTTGTTTGTTTGTTTTCAGAGAAGTCATGAACAAAGTTATATGATTATGTATAATTTTATATATCCCTCTATTCAATTATTATTATTCCAAAATTATGGTTTTGATTCTTTTCTTTCCTCTTCAGAAGACTAAGTGGTTTCCAGTGGTTTTAAGCTTATATTAAAACTTAACAAACATTTGCTTCAAGACTATCAGAATCTACTTTGTGTTCTGGAAGGTGAACATAGAGAATCTGATATCTCATTGTGTTCTTAGATTTGATGAAGTATCATTAGTGATAAATAGCCAGTAAGTCTTTTTTTTTTTTTTTAAAGATTTTATTTATTTGAGAGAGAGAGAGCATGCATGGGTACACAAGCAGGGGGCAGGGGGGCAAGGGGCAGAGGAAAAAGCAGACTTCCTGCTGAACAGGGAGTGGGACAGGGGGCTCCAACCCAGGACCCTGAGATAATGACCTGAGCCAAAGGCAGACACTTAACCCACCGAGCCACTGAGGTGCCCCTAAATAGCCAGTAAATCTTTAAGTGAGGTTTTCCATTTCTAGAGATTAGCTGAAGCTACTTGAACTAAAGGTTTGAGGGAAGGTTTTAGCTTTCACTGCCAGTCAGTCCTGTTTCTCTTCATTCGATTTGATACTTTTTGGTGCGAACTCTTAATGACTTTTGCTTTTCATGTCTGAGGTGGTATTGAGATGGTTTGGATGTCATAAGTAAAATGTAAGAAAGAAGTCTGTTAGAGAGTGCCTGGGTAGTGCAGTCGGTTAAGCGGCTGCCTTTGGTTCTGGTCATGATCCCAGGGTCCTGGGATCGAGTCCCACATTGGGCTCCCTGCTTGTCAGGAAGCCTGGTTCTCCCTCTCCCTCTGCTGCTGCTCTGCCTACTCGTGTTCTCTATCCCTCTGTCAAGTAAATAAATAAAATCTTAAAAAAAAAAAAAAAAGAAGTCTGTTAGATACCAAAGTTCTCTCAGAAACTCTCCTCATTAATTTCCCCATATCTTGTTTTCCTCTCTCTTGTTTGTAAATGAAAACCCTGTGCTGTTTTTTGGCTGATAATTAAGACTCAGGCTTTTAGAGTCCTCAGATACTGAAAGGAGCATGGACATGGAAGAAGAAACCTCTTAGTGTTCCTTCTTCTCCCTCCATGGTGACTCTAGGTGTCTAAGTCCTGTGGAGCTTTTGTTTTTTGGTCTTGGCATTCGTCTGCTAAGAGACTCAAAGCTGTTTCATGCCACAGGGGCCTCTGTTGGGGCAGGTGGGTGAATGATCTGTGAGCTTCTGCCATGTCTCCTTCTCCCAAAGGCACTGACATGCATCTGACCTTGGGAAGGAGTGGGTGAATGCAGATTTGGCACAACATCTCTGAAAGAGTGCTAAGCCTGGAGACATCCTACTGTCTAGCTACCTATCATGTCTCATCCTTCAAATCATAGCTCATCAATTTAATCAAGTCTTTGCAGATACCTGCTAGGCCTCCAGTATAAGGTTAAGTTCTTAGACTCACTTTTTAAGTCAACAGACTTTTATTGAGCACTTACGGAATGCAAGACACAGTATTGTGTGCCATGAATTAATGTGTTGTAATGTGGCAGTTTACTGCATACTTGCTCCCATAAAAGCTGAAAACATAGTTTAAAAGATATAAAAGAGAGACAGAGTGAGTGAGAGAAAGAAAAAAAGACACAGAGGGTAGAGGAAGGGGAAGAAGAGAGAGAGAGAGATGAAATAATATCAATTAAAGAAATATCGCAGGTCATTACATGATTAATTACCAAATGAGTGCTACAAATTTAAAGTGCCTTGGCTTCAAAGAAAGGAGAGAGCACTGTGAATTGGAGGCTGAACTTGAGATTGTGTTGAAGGGTAGCTAGGTGGGGAGTAGAGAATTCGCATTCTGCCTTGGTGGGTTCAACATAGAAGGGAATGATCTGATAAAGATGCTTTATGAAAATGATGATGATCTTTTTAGTTTTATTCACATCTTACAAAAGCTCATGATTTACTCTTCTTAATTCAATCTTGGTACAACTCCACACATTTGGTAGTCTACCATAGAAGAAAATAATAGTTAACTTACATTAATTATAAATGTAACTATATACTTTTATTCATATAGAGAAAGCAACTATACCTTTGATATTAAAATCCATGATTAATCCTGTCAACTATATTCATAAAGACACATGTGGAAATCTTTTTAACCCCAGCAATGGAATGGCTTTTGTCAAGATAAGGTAAAAAGCTTCTTTGGAGTATATTCACTTTTCACAATCAGAAACTTTTTGTGGGCTTCTGTTTGAAGCTTGCTTTTCTTTGATGCTTGTGATCGCCTTACTATATTTACTTGTGATTAAATGGAGCCCTTAGCTAGTTAATAATGACTTTTGGCTTGTAAAGAGCAATAAAGAATTTAAATCATTTAAAGTATAGCTCTTCTTTGATATCAACTATCCAACATTATTCTAATAAAAGAATGCCTAGATACTTTTAATGAATTTCGTTTTATATAAGATAAAATATTTAGCAAGAGAATTTGAGATGCCCATTAGAGCATCTCATTCATAAATGTCCAGGATGTTCATCGTGCAGGACCTGATGATTCAAGGGAAGGTTTATGTGCTGGATAGAATTATGCAGCAAGTGCATTCCCTTTGGAGAAGAAGCTGAAAGCCAGGCCTACAAAGCCTTCTCTAGGATCATTTATTAAAAATCTACAAATCTCTGTAAAGTGTGAAGCTTTCCCTTTTCTCTCTCTCTCTCTCTCTTTTTTCCCCCATAGGAAGCACATAGATGATAGAAAGGAATTTACAGCTGATTACTAGTTAGTGACTTTGAAGGAACTTTTAACAGCTGTTCAAGGCCAAAATAGATTACTTTGTTTTATGCAAAACCTATCAGCATTTTTGCTATTGCGCATTTCTTTATTTCCTTGGAGTTAATTGCTAAATGTCATCCACTCCTGCTGTTCTAGTGAGCTCAAATTTCTCAAGATGTTTCATAACTTTCTCCTTAGAGATTTCAATCTCTGTCAAATATTCTAATTTTTCTTAAACAGTACCTTTGAAGCAGGAACATTCTAAATGTCCTTTATGGTAGTGATGAGTAGAAATATCAACTTCCCTTTGTTTTCTCTATTCTGAATTGGAAATTTTAAAGGTATCTCTATATATTTAAAAACAGGTTGATATTTACAAATTCCATTCATAATCCTCTTGCCTTCTTTGTTTTCCAAATTCTTTCTTTAGAGTAGCTGCGTTTTTCTAATTCTTGTATTAGATCCACTCTATTTTTCTGCTGAAATCTGAGAAAATGAGTTAGCAGTGAGCTCATAGGTTCTCAAATACCTTTCTTTTTGAAAGCAGCTACAGGATGTCATCCTCATGCACTTTAGCAGGAGTCTCTTGAGCTCTTTCAAAAATGTCTGAGTTGAAGACATTTGTTTATATTCCTTACCTAAAGGGTACTTTCCTCTCTTCACAATGTAACTAGGTCCTTTAGTCAAAATGTCACACACCAGCCTGTCAACAAATCGTGAAATAGGTAAGTTTCCTCTGAAGGTCATGCATACAATTGCTCATCAAAGAATCATACCAAAGGTCCTGTAGCTTTACCACTTCTGTTTGCTCGTTTTGCATTTTTTTTTTCCCTTTCCTTTTTCCTTATCATCATCCTGCCTGGTTTTCTCCACCCCCTTTGTCCTTGCATGACTCTGATATTCTTATACTTTTGAATCATAAAACTCATCTAATTAACCTCTAGTGCATTCACTATGTTAGATAGATGAATTAAAAAAAAAATCCCTAGGGGCCTGGGTGTCTCTGTTTTCTCCTTGACTAAGGAGGAACTGGGCGGAGGGGGATTTGGGGGACAAGAAGGCAGAAAAGGGGAAGGATGTAAGGAATTCTCAGAAAAGAAAATGAAAAACAAAATTGGTAAATGCTTGGACCTTAAAAAAAAAAAAAAGACATGACAAAGCAGCTGTAAATTTTCACAGGCTATCTAGATGGGAAATTTCAGCCGTGATTTTATCTCCTTATTCAGGGCAAGGTACAGGTTGCAGAGGGGCCTATTAAGATATAAATTTTTATAAGATCTTTTAATGCTATTAACTTCACCTATTATACCTGAATGTAGATTTCTCTACAATGAAGACTTCCGTACAGACATCCCACATAAAAGGCTTTTTTGTTAATCTACCCAAACAGCCTGCCAGGGTGCCTCAGGTCCAACTACTAAACAGAGGCATTGTTTCAAGTGTGCCCTTGGTCACTGGAAGTCAAGTTTAAAATCTTACCAGTTACCATGGAAAAGTAGCACGCTACTCATCTGTGGGGCACGAATCACTAGACAATGAAATAGATGATCTAGTTCTGATAGTGCAGACCTGAGTAACTGGGGTTAGGAAATGGATGTAGTTTGCAGAAATCATGCCAAAATATCAATGATAGATTACTATAATATGTGGTAATAAACTGTGCTTACTTCATGGCTTTTCCAGTCTTGGAGCAATCTCACCCAAACTCAGAGTTCTGGACATATGTCGTGTAAAAAGAAATTGGACAACTGAAGGAGTCTCCCAGAAAAGGATAGTGCTATGCCATTAATTCCTTCTGTTTTTCACTGGCCTTAAATAGAGTATTAAGTCTTTAAGAAAATCTAAAAAAAAAAAAAAATGGCATTGGATCTCCACATTTACAAAAGAGTTTTAAAGAGCACGGTGCCTAAAAAAATGAAGGAATTTGGTCCTGCTAGATGGCCACTGTTGTACTTTGTGGCTGGTTTTGTTTGTTTGGTTTTATTTGTAGTTCTTCTGCAGTATCCACTGAAGGTGATGCCCAGCCTTTTATAGAGAGACCCAGAGTCATCCCAGGGTGAGGTTTTCTAAATGCAGAGGTATTTAACTGGCTTTTCCACTAGCTCCCTTGGATTAGTCATTGATGGCTCTATTTCAGTCTTCTGTTTTTCGAAAAAGGCACTATATGCTTCAACATTATTTTTAATACTTATATATTATTGTATGGAGGCACTATATTTTATCTAATTCATCCTCTATGACTAGACATTTAAGTAGTTACCGATTTTTCAATGTTAAAACCATCCCTGTGTTAAATGTCCTTATTCAAACATATGAGAATGTTTCCAATTACTTCTTTAGGAAATATTTCTAGAAGTAGAATTTCTTGGTGACAGAAAATACATACTTTAAGTCTTCGGATGCATCAAATATCCACCAGTTATGAATTTATCAGCTGAATATCTCTGCCCATTTTCTCATATCTTCATAAATACGGGGTATTAAAAAAATCTTTATCCACTTGATAACTTTGACTTAATTTGTATTTCTCTATCAGTGAGATCAATTTTGTTTTACTAGTTTAGAACATGGTTCTGTAAACAGTAGCCCACATACCAAATCTAGTCAGTGGTCCTTTTTTTTTTAAGGGAGTATTTTAGAAATTTTGTTTATTTATTTATTTGAGAGAGAGAGAGAGAGGGAGGGAAAGAGAGAGAGAGAGAGAGAGAGAGACACAGAGAGCAGCAGGATGAAGGACAGAGGGAGAGGGAGAGGGAATCTCAGGCAGACTCCCTGCTGAGTGTGGAGCCCAACATGGAACTGAACCCTGAGATTACCTGAGCTGAAACCAAGAAGTAGACGCTCAACCAACTGACCCACCCAGGTACCCCGCCTCCCCCCCGCTAGAGCCTGTTTCTTAAACAGACTTCTGTCAAGGAAGATCTTACATTTTTAAAGGGTTGTAAGCAAATAAATAACAAAGAATAATATAAGTAAGGAATTATGTAGCCTGAAAGACTGAAATATTTATCACTTACCCTTTACAGAAAATGTGTAAGACCCCTTGGCCAGAATGAGGTAGTATTTACAATACCCAACATTATTAATCTCTATCGTAGATACATGTGCTAACGATAGTACAGGTACTGTTTTATTTAATCTCCAAAGCAATCCTTCAAGATAGATACTCCTTTATGACTATTTTAAAACTGAATAAACAAGCTCAGGGCAGTAAAGTAACTTGCCCAATGTCTCACAGTAAGAGGTGGCTCTGGGATTCTAACTCAGCTGTCTCCAAAGTCTGTGCATTTAACTATTACATTAAATCAAACATGATTTGGTTACATTTATTCATTAATTTTGAGCAACCTGAAATCTCTCCAGTATTGAGGCTTTATATCAGATACATGGTGTCTCAATGTATTCACACCTCCTTTTATTTTCCTTAGTGAATTTTGTAGCTTTTTTTCATAAAAATACTGTGTATCTAAAATATTTTCCCCTAGTCACTTTATATTTTGGCTTTACTGTGAATAGAAGCATTTTCCATTTCCAGATTCTCAAAGGTTATTATCTAGGAAAGAAATTGAGTTGTGTATGTTAATTTTGTAACTAGTCATATCTGTGAACTTCTCTAAGAGCTGCAGTCAAATTTCATCTGTTTCTTTGTGCTGTCCAGGTAGACAATCACAATGATAGTTTTGCTACCTCATCTCTAATGTTCATAATTTTCCCCTCTTCTTAACAATTCACTGCTGGTACTTCCAAAAGGATGTTAGCAAGCATCCTTCTTTGTCCTTGTAATAGGAATGACTACTGCCTACCATTCAACAGAATCCTGGGTGTTGGTTTGTGACAGATTTTCACATTTCATTATCAATTGATTATTCAGTTCCATTATGGTAAAAAACTGTTGCCATAATCTTATTTTACTAAGACTTTTTATTTTGAATATTTGTAGAATTTTGTTAAATGTATTACATTTTCTAGAGTTGTATGCATCTGTTGAGATGATCATATCATTTTTATCCACGGGCATATTAATTTGATGAATTCTATGGCTTGATTTCCTAAGATCAAGCCATCTTTGCATTCTGGAAATAATCTTTACTTGGTCACAGGGTGCTAAACTTTTAAAACATTGCTGGATTCTCTTTGTTAATTTTTTAAAGGGTATTTTATAATTGTATTCCTAAATGAGTTTGTTCTACCATCTTATTTCCCTGATACTTTTTTTGTTGGGTAATCCACTGAAAAATAGATTGTGATATTTTCTTTGCTTTTATATGTTTTTAAAGTATCTTTTTAAACACAGGCAAGGATGATTTGTCCCTTGAATGGATAATCAGTAGAACTTACCTTTTGAAAAAACAAGAGCCCCATGACATTTTGATGGGGATTCTTTGATAACTATTCTAATTTCTCACATTCCATGGATCTGATAGCATTTTGAGCCAGTTTTGGTCAACTATTTTCACAATTTTCATTAACTTAGGAAAAATCATCTGAAGTTTTTGCTTATAATCAAAATATTTGTATAAATGATAATAACTCCAATATTGTGCTTAATGTTTTATATATGCTATTTTTTTAGTCTTACTAGAGATATGTCTACCTAATTGCTACTTTCAAAGAACCAATCTTCTTTTACTTAAAACATTGTTATTTTTCTATGTTCCAATTAGTACATTTCATGCTTTTATTCTATGAAGTCACATGTCCTTTCTTTTGCTTCTTTTGTTTTTGTTTCCTTGTTTCTTGATTTTATTGCATAATTCATTTATTTTCATTCTTTTTAATTTAATAATAGAAATACTTAAGATTTTGAATTTTCCTCTGGTGAGTACTTGGTTATCCATATTTATGTATATATATTTTTATAGGCATGATTATCACTGGAATTGATTTCCAATTTTTAAAAAAATTTTTCCCTTTGAAAATTTTTTAGAAGACTGTTTCTTATTTTCATGAACTTCTTGTATCCTCGCATGATGGGAGGAGAGTGAGTGGTCTTTCTCAAGTCTCTTTTATAAAGGCACTAATCCCATTCATGGGGGCTCCATCCTTATAATCTAGTCACCTCCCAAATGCTCCACCTTTCAATATCATTGCTTTGGGCATTAGGATTTCAACATATGAATTTTGGGAAGACACATTCAGACCATAGCAATTACATGCCCAAACCCCCAAATGATTAGTTGCTAACATTACCTAATACCTATTTGTATTCAAATTTCCCCAATTCACCAAAACAAACAAACAAAACTTTTTATTGTTGGTTTGTTTATCAGGATCCAAACAAGTTGCACACATAGCATCTGATTGATATGTCTCTCTCTCTTTTTTTAATCTTTAAGTGTCACTGTGTCCTTTTTTTATGCCATTTATTTGTAAAGGAAACCTGGCCATTTACCCTGTGGAGTATCCTACTATTTACATTTGGCTGGTTGCTTCCCTGTAGTGTCATTCATTCTATTTTCTATTCCTTTTATTTAATGATGGAGACTTTTTTATATATAAACATTTTTTTTAAGATTTTATTTTTAAGTAATCTCTACCCCCAATGTGAGGCTTGAACCCACAACCCCAAGATCAAAAGTTGTATACTCTACCAACTGAACCACCAGGCACCCCTAATGATGGAGATTTTAAAGCAAGTTTTATACTCGTTTACATCATGAAACTGTGGCTCAGAGAATTTAAGTAACTTAACAGGTGGCAGAGCTGGCATTTACATATTCATCTGACTAATTTTAGGGTTCAGATTCATTCTACTACATGGTGCTACAGAAGTAGAGAAACTTAGAAAGGGAAATGAAGGTGTGGAAAGGAAGAAGAGGGAGGTTAGAAAAGGCTACAGATTTGGCTTCCCATGATGTACTTCTCTTCATGGTACAGTGTGAAGCAAAGAGAAAGTAAAATACCTCAAGTGTTCAATACTCATACTGTCAATTTGTATTTTCTTTATTATATGCTCATAAATATGCAGAATTCAGAAGCTCTTTACATTCCCCAGAAATGACTCCCTTACACGTATATAAGGATGCAAGTAATATTAGATGAGGGCCCACCCTAATGACCTCGCCTCCAAAAAAGAGCAGATTCTTAGGTACTGGGGTTTAGGAGTTCAACGTGAATTGGGAGATAAGGGCCTAATTCAGCTTATAACAATGTATAATTTAGCACACAGCTCCACAGAGCTTGTGTATTTCCTTCAGGTCTTTCTAGCTTTGCCACTACCCTTCTCCCATGAAACATCAAGTTCTATTACAAATGCATTTCTCGTCTTGTTTTCTGCAAGAAGTTCCACACAATTTTCTCTGTCTCAGGTGCCAGGTCCTGTCTCTGAGAGGCTTTCAAAACATTCAATCTATAAAGAATCCTCCTTGGGAAAATGTTCAGAGAAGCTTATGGCTGAGCAAGAAAAACCTGGCAATACCAGGCTTTTAAAATCCAAATGCATAAAAACCTAGATTGAGAACAAGCTCCAGGAGTACCTAAATTTGAAAGTATTCAATGAATTGAAAAGAATCCTTCTCATTTGTTATGAGCTGTGGTTTAATCAATGAACTTCAGTGAACTGTGCTTTAATCAGTGTTAGGTTTCTTTTTTATTTCTTTAGATCTTGTTTAAATTCTTCAATGTAGTTCTTGGCAATCTCATTCATGATCCAGTGCTTTTATTAAGGACTTTCATTCTGATCTGTATAAAATTGATGATTAGAGAAGTTTACCATTCTATCTCAGTAAACCATGATTATAATCTAAACCATACAGTATTAAACTTGTCCTGTGATACTTCTTCTAAGTGTGTCTCTACGGCACATGTAATTCTTTGAAGGTGATAAACATTTGGAATCATGAATCAAAACATTCAAAATAAATATGGTAAATCACACCTGAAGGAATATAGAGTCACACATGATCCAATATAATACAAAATTTCAAAATATTTTAGAGTGGGTTATATTATACAACATTAAATTAGAAAGATTTGTCTTCTTAATTTGGATTTCCTTAAGCTGCTATTTCCTGAGTTCATGTTGGTGGACGTCCAGAGAAAGAGGTTGATTCAGAAGTGGGTCAGTTGTTATAGACAAGTCAAAATTAAAATGAATGCTACAAATAATCCACAAATTGGATAATCTGCACAAATAATTTAGAGTTGTCTGAAGATAGAGTTAGTGAAATCTAGTGACCTATAGGAAAATTCCGCATAATTTGTCAAGGAAAAAAAAAATCTCCTATGAACCAGAGAAATCAACCATTTTTGATCTGTTATTTTCTCTCAGGAAACCTCACACATCGATGAAGTCCCAGTTAAAAACATCACTCTAGGAATAAAGCTGCTCCATTATCGTGAGCTCTGCCACTATCTGGCATGTCAATACTCAGACCAGAAACCTTTTTCTAAGGTTGATGGATGCACTGTGTCTCAGTGTGTATGTGCCTATAGTTAGATTATGCTTTTAAAAAGGAGCCATTAACCATGCCTATTTCAAAGTGTTTTCCCTTTTTTATCTACACAATCAAGCTAATGTTTAACTATTTCACAACATATACTTCCATAAAATGTAGCAAAGGTAAACCAGAATTCTCTTTAGCACATGACTTTTATTTTGAGTGATGTAGAAAGCAACTTTACAGAGTGTAATTTTTCCCCCAAGTCGGGTAACTCAGAGGACAGCAATATAGGGTCTAAAAAAACCGCAATTGGGGTCTAGAGATTACAGATCTCTAAAGCTAGTTCGTCTGATTGAATTGCATGAAATCATAATTTTATACCACTTTCTGTCTGCAAAGACAGCATTTCATATGGTTCATGATAATTTTTATAATTTAAAGAATTTTGTTATTTTGAATGCAAAGAGGAAAATATTATTAAAAGGCAAATAGAGCAAAAAAAGTGTTCATAATAGATTTTTTAAGTTAAAAGTAGATGATAATTAACTATTTCAGTGACCTAGGATTGTATTTTTAAGAAGCATATCTTAAAGACAGAGAAAGCCTTTGCCTGGGCAGTCTAAGTGAAATATACAGAATTCTATAATGACAGGGATTTTGTTTTGTTTATAACTAATAAATAATAACAGGGTCATCTGGGTGGCACATTCAGTTAAGCGTCCAACACTTAATTTTGGCTCAGGTCATGATCTCAGGATCCTGAGATTGAGGCCCACATGGGGTTCTTCTGCATTAAGCGTGGAGCCTGCTTGAGAGTCTCTCTCCCCCTCTTTCTCTTGCCCCAGCTCCTGGCTCATGCTCGCTCGCTCTCTCTCTCTCTCATTCTCTGTCTCAAAAAAGTAATAATAACAGACAATTTGGGACCTTCATTAGTGTTTTTTTTTTAAGATTTTATTTATTTATTTGACAGAGAGAGAGAGCGAGAGCACAAGTAGTCAGAGAGGCAGGCAGAAAGAGAGGAGAAAGCAGTTTCCCTGCTGAGCAGAGAGCCCCATGTGCGGCTCGATCCCAGGACTGTGAGATCATGACCTGAGCCGAAGGCAGAGGCTTAACCCACTGAGCCACTCAGGTACCCCAAGGCCTTCAGTAGTGTTATGAAGAAGGTTACATAGTATGATAAGGTGGGAACTAATTGGGGAGCACTGTGGCTCTGGTGGTTTGGAAATCCCTCTCTGAAGAGATTAACATTGCACTGAGGACTCAGTCACTAGAATGAGACAGTGATATGGAGATATGGAGTAAGACCCTATCAAGAAGGAACCAAGAGTGAAAACATTCTGAGATGGGAATGAACTTGGACTCTTCCAAGGAGAAAAGAAAGACCAATATGTCTGGTCAACTGCTGTATACTTGGAGGAAGACTCAAGAGAGAAAGGCAGAATCTAAGTAAATGACAGTTGCTGTGCTCACCAATGCTGCAGCTCTGGGCACATGACTTAATGTCGCACAGCCATGGATTCCTCATCTGTAAATGGCAATAATTCACAACCATCAGAATAGCTCTTTTGGGCAATGATGATTACATATAAAGGGCATGTACTGGACACAAAGTAAATCTTCCATAAATGCCAGTTTTCATTTTAGGCATGTTATTTTCAGGCAATCCAATTTTTAATGAACACTTTTAGTGCCAAGTACTAAGCCACCAAGAGAAATGAATGGTATCATTTTTTGCTTAATCATGTTTATAATTTTCTTGGGGACATAAAATACATTTCCAGAATGTACGGGTATCAACAAAATATAACACAAGTGCAAAGAAGGAGGGGGGTAGGGGGTAAGTAAAGACAAGTAGAGATAATCTTGAAGAGATAAAAGAAAATTTATGGAAAACATATAATCGAACTGGCCTTGGAAATTGAGTAAGATTTCAAGGACTTTCCAGGAGGATGTTATAGAACATGAAAAAGCATAGTAGTGAGACTAAGAACAGCTTGTTCAGGGCACTGTAGGGCAGCAGCTGGGTTTTTCCCTTTAGTAGAAGCATGTTTCAGGGACTGGGATCAAGTCCCTGAGGAAATCGATGGTGAAAGAAACTAGGAAACTGGAACCTTGGAAGTGAGGAAGTGGAGTCGGACCTTGAAGCAGTAGAAATCAGTACTTCCTTAACAACACACCAGGAAGAGATACACAGAGTAATTGGAAGGAAAGAGACATTGGAGTGGATTAGTTACTGCTTGACCAGGTGAAAAGGATTTGGTAGGGTAAGAGCCAGGACCCTAAAGTGGAAGAAGTGGGTATGAAAGCTAACTTGAAGGATTAAGTGACATTTAGTAGCAGAATTTTAATTTTGCCATAGAGCTACCATAGGCTAAAAGTTATTGTTTCGAGAACCAGACATACTGCTATACATTTGTCAGCTCTATTAATCTAATGACCTAGAGACCATTATTCAGGTTTTACAGATGAAGAACGAAGCATCAGGGAAGTTAAGGGACATATATATACGTAATGATGGGGTTACTTCTCCATTGTTTAGTTACCTACCTCTAGTTCCTAGACTAGACCAAAACGCTTCTTTGACCTTCGAAACCTTAGAAGATTAAAATGGGCTTTGGGAGATTAAAGACGGGATGCAGAAGTCACAGCCATGACAAGAGTGCCGGGCAATTATATAGAAGCCATGTCCCTCTTGGAATTGATCAGTTCTTCCTTCTGGAGCTGCTCTCTTCTGACTGGTGGCCGGGAGGGAAGAACAGGTCTGCGAGGTGGTGTCCAGGGATGTGGTTCCCTGAGCTATTTCTTCATTACTTTCATTGTTGATGCTTAGTTTACTTACATATGGATATATCGATACATATATTGATAAAAATGTATAGGTAAAAGTATTGATTAAAAATATATATGATGTAGTTATTGTCATTGATTAGGTTACTTCCTTTATGTTAATGCTTTTCTATAGAAATGTGACAACTGTTTTGAAGGCAGCTTATGTGTGGCAAGTGGGGTGGAGTTATCTAGGTTTAGGGTTCCCTGTGTATTGCTAATTGGAATAATTTCACAGGCTCCAGAGCCTAGGAGCTCTCCCTGGTTGTTTGGTACCTGGCAAGGTGAATAGTGGTGCTGGAGCGTAGGAGTTCCATGCTGGGAGTTGGTGGGCTGTGGTTTTAATCAGCACCTCAGGAAGAGAAATTGACCAGCCTCCAGTCGGGGCATCAAAACTAGGTCAAGACAGCATTAAAAACGCAAACCAAACTATATTCCAACTAGCGTACTACACGGCGCAGTTCTCATGTACATCTGTAACAGTTTTTATCTCTGGCCAACGGGTCTTTTCTCTTCCAGCTGATTCTCTTTTGAGTGGAATTTCTCTTGGCAAGTTTCTAATATAGATATGCCGTGGTGGTCAGGGATAATTCTAGGGTCTGCATCCTCACTACTTTGGCCCTTTTGGTTTGATCCAGCAGAGCCTCTGACGTTTTCGGAACAAATACTAAGTAATTAGGTGATAAATTATGGGGTGTCACTGACCATAGGGCACTCTGCTAGGCAGTCTGAAAAAACAAAGCCAGTCTTTAAGAAGATTATCCACTTAAACAGCTGAGGATTGTGGCTAGTCCTATTACTCAAAGGACGTGGAAACACCCTGCTGTGATGCTCACCCTAAGAATATTTCTCAAAACAAATTCTAAATCCTGTATGTTCCCCATTCTCTTTTTCTCTTTCTGCTTCATTTGCTGGAAGCTTTGCTTTGTCTTTTTACTTTCATGATTTAACTCTTATTTTCTCTCCCTAACAACTTTTTCTAGCCCTGACTCCATTAGTAAGTGTGTTTCTTAGTACTGGATTTAGGGAGTAAGCTTTCTGTCTCTACATATTAATTTTAAACTGGCAGGCAAGTTGTGCACCTTAGATTTCTTTCAAGAAAAACTTGAATTAAGTTAGTTGATAGACCTTTTTTCTGTCCATTGAACTCTGATTAAAAAAATGCTTTCTTATCACTTACTAACATTATTTGAGGTTTAATTTCCAGGTATCTTATCTTTTCTTTTCAATTAGTTATGTCTAATAAACCCAATCATAGACACATGGACATACATAGAAATCCCAGGAGTGTTAAACTAAATTTTTAATTTTTCTGGGCATTCAGCCCAGCTTGATTTAACTTTTTAAAAATTCTCATTGTGTCCTAGATCCTGTTTTAAAATAGGCAATTTATAATTACTAATTAGGCAGAATAAGAAGATAAGGAAGATGATTAGCCTATGAAAGCTTTAGTTTTTTTCAAAGAAAGATTGAAATCACAGCAATAGATATATGTAATGTAAACACTTCCCTATACAGTAAAAGCTTGTTTCTCCTCCAGTAGGTCCAGATCCTCTTCATTATTACAAATGAATTAACCTTGTCAGAAAATTCAATCATCTTATTAGCTTACTAAATTTTATCTCCCTTTATTTTCTGCTGATCTCTTTTCTTGAGCAGTGAATTAGTTCTAACAGACTTACATCTAATTCACATTGCTTCGTGCTTCTATCAGAGTGTCCCCATAAAGTTTTTAAGGGAGAAAATGGCTATTCCACAATATCTTTTCTGAAGACATAGAAAGTCTCTCCTGAAACCTAAAAGGATGTTTTTCTCTGAAAACAACTCCTTAGTCCTTGCTTGGTTTTAGACTTAAAGATTATGTAGCTTCTATACTGATTTTAAGAGTACATCACAGTTTCTTTTAAAAAGCCCTGATTTGTAAACTATGCTGATTTCCATGGTGTAAATAGCCTACTACGTGAAATTTCAAGCTACTAACATGAAATCACTAAATGCAGAGTTTGAAAGAGATGTGTCAGAGCACACCATTATATACTTTTTCCATCATATGGACATGATGGACAACTTCAAGAGAAATGAAATAGTAAAATCTGGTACAATTACTGGGACTTGATGAGCTTTGGTTATTTATGACTGTTGTTTTAGATACACCTTCTCTAATTATGAACGTGTGTACTTTACTTTTTCATGATGGCTGTGTTGGACAACCATTCACAAATTCCTGAAAAATTGACAATGGATTCTGTGAGCTGATATGAGTCCACTTCAGCACACCATTGAATCAGAGAATTATAATATTTAAATGATTCCAGATTCAAAAATGAAAAATTTGTAATATATAATACAACAGGGTCTTCGCAGATGTGATTAAGTGAAGGCTGTTGAGGCAGGGAGATTATCCTGGATTATCAGGCTGGGCCCTAAAGGTAATCACATATATCCTTATAGGAAGAAGGAAGGGGAACGTTGGAACAGAAGAGGGGAAAGTGATATGAAGACAGAGGCAGGAATTGGAAATATGCAGCCACAAGCCAAGGCCTGCCAGGAGTCATTGGAAGGTGGAAGAAGCAAGGGATGGATTCTCCCTTAGAGCCTTTCTAGAAGAAGATAGCCCCACAGACAGCTTGATTCCAGCTTGGTGCTAATGATTTAGGACTTGGCCTGTACAACTCGAAGAGAGTGAGTTTCTATTGTTTTAAGCAACCAAGCTGGTGGGTAGTTTGTTACAGCAGTCACAGGGAACAGGTACAAACACCAAGATTAAGAAATGGCAGGGAACCAGGTGACAGTGCTCAGTCACAAGAAAGGTGTGTCCAAAGGAGAGCAACCAGGAAGACACTGGGTGTAAGACTTGAAATAATTTATAAATTGAATTCATATAATCATAAACCATCTTAATGTTTGAAAGTAGGAATAAGGATTACTTAGAATTAGATCAAAGTCTCCAGTCTCCTAATTTTGCATATAAAAAATCCCCTGTTACCTAGAGAGATAAACAGACAAGTTTCCAGTTTTGAGGGGACAGGAATATTCGAACTATAGCAGGTGGTCTGGGATGGTCTCTGAGAAAAAGATATTAGAAATGAAATCTGAGGGGTGCCTGGGTGACTCAGTCCTTTAAGCGGCTGCCTTCAGCTCAGGTCATGATCCCGGCGTCCTGGGATCGAGCCCCGCATTGGACTCCAGCTGAGCTGGGAGCCTGCTTCTCCCTCTCCCTCTGCTCGCTGCTCTGTCTACTTGTGCTTTCTCTGTATCTCTCTGTCAAATAAATAAATAAAATCTTAAAAAAAAATTAAATCTGAGCGATGAGAGATCCATGTGAAGATCTAGAAGCATAGCGTGCTGCGCAGAGGAAACAAGTTTAAACACCTTGAGAAGGGACGCTAATAAGGTCGATGGTTGAATTAGCTAAGTGCTAAGATCCCTACAAAGTGAAGAGGTGCTCAAGCATTGGGTGTCCTTCTGGAGGAGGAGGTGTGGGGGTGTGTGGAGATGGAGGACAAATCCAAGCAGAGTTGGCTGAAGGAGGTAAAGCTTCACTATCCTTTCTTTGACTCTCCTCCTGTTCTTCTTCTGTACCCTCCCTTAGTCACTTCCCAAATATCCCAAATTCTATCATTACAGTCATAATAGACTTGTAATCTCCATTTAAACATAGTGCTCTCCGAGAAACCATCCAATACTCCCACTGCGGCTGCTGCTTCCTATTCCACTGATTTAACAGAATAAGCCCACATAGAAGTTCTCTGAAGCCCACCACCATAGCCACCTCTGCATCTGTGTCTCTTTGCTCCGTTTACCTTCCTGTTACCGTGGATGGAGTCTCCATTCTCCTGCCATCACCACCCTCTTAATTGTTTACCTTCTTCTACCCAAAACCTTGATGCAACAATTCTCCCTCTCTCTTCCATAGCAAGTGCTTCTCCCTTTCTCCTGGACCTCTTCCTTTGGCAGAGAAAAGTGCTATCATTTTTCCCATATTGACATGCCTTCTGTTGGTTTTTCTCTCCTCTTGGCTCCTTCTTTTCAAGATACTTCCTGTGTCTCTGAAATCTTTTACTAGTGAAACTCCTTCCAAGTGTGGTTGTATTCACTGTCTCCAATTCCTCTGTTCTCGTTCTCCTTCAAACTCCTCCAGTCAGCCTCCCTGCCCTTCTGCCCTCCCCCAAACACTCTTCTCGTCTCCATCGCTGTGCAATCTCAACAGTCAATTTCTTAGTTCTCCTCCGACTTTACCTATTACCAACTTTTAACAAAGACCATCCCTTCTCTTCACTGAAATCCTTTCTTCACTTGTTTTCCAGGACTTTACATGCTCCTGTTTCCTCTCTCCTCCTGGCCTTCATCTCTTAGCTCTGGGATGACATGGGGGTTGGACTTTGAACTTCATCTTCCCTCTGTCTATGTTTTTCCCTTGACGGGCCCCTCAAGCACATGGCTTTGAATATCATTGATGTGCAGACAACTTCCAAATGTATGTATTTTTAACCTAATCTCTCCACTCAAGTCCAATGCCTTTATAACATCTACTGGACATCTAAAAAGATTCTCAAACTTGACTTTTTCAGAACTAAATTCCTGATTTTCCCCTGTCACTGGCTCCACCTACATCTCAAGAAGTCATGCTCAATCTTTTTTTTTTCTCACACCCCACTTTCAATCTAACTGCAAATCCTTTGGCACTACCTTCAGGACATAGTTAGGCTCTGACCATGTCTGGCACATAGTAGGGTCTCAGTGAATATTGGTACAATGAATGAATGTAATGCATAGCATTCTGACAACCAGTAAGAAGGTTATCTATATATATGAGATATTATTATTAGGCATTGTGCTTCACGCTTGGAAACGCCTAGTTTGGGGGACATTGTCCCAGCTTGGATTTTTTTCTCTTAAATTTTGAATACTGTACTTTTTGGCTAAAAAAAGAAACACAGTGAAGAAGGTTATAATGTTGTATAGACTACTTCCATAGCATCACTTGTTCACCATCATGTATTTTCAATAGTGAAGAGAATGAGCAAACTGTTTTGGGTGCAGGGTACTTCCGGGAATACAGAAGAGGATCAGATGGGTGGCGAAGGGGACTACTCAGGGGAGGGTTCATTCTTGGGGAGAACAAGACAGTCAGATTTTAGCAAAATGTTAAGAATGTCATTACTCAAGGCAGGATAGGCTTAAAAAACACAGAGAGATAATAATCCAATTGATTGTTTATTTTATTCATAAAAGTCTGCTATTTTCTCATCCTTGCAATCATTACTAATAGATTTATATAGAAAGAGAAGATAGTGGGGCAGAGTAATCATCTGTTATTTTGCTTTTCCACTAGCCATGTTCCCTGATGTGCAGTACTCAGGTTTCCTTTTGGCAATGACCCTGTTGCCTAGTGTGGTTTCTACTTGGCATCGGAACCAGGGTACTGTGTCCTCCCACAGGGCGAGCAAGCAGAGTGTGGGGGAGGGGCTCCCCGGAAGTCTTTTCTGCCAGATACTTCTCCTCAGGCTGATACAGGCAAGGGCAGACACCTGACAAAGAGGTAGCCAGGAAGACTGTTAGGGACTGGGAATCTTGCACGGGGTGATGCGGGCAAGGAGACATGGTTGGAGTTCCATCGTTCCCATGATATTGGCTGGAAAAGATCAGCGGACCTGCATCCAGACTCGCAGGGGAGCCCCTGCTCCCACCCAGCTTCTAAACCCAGTTCTCCAGCTTCACCTTCCTTCTGGGAGTCACTCAATATTCTTCAGTTCCCTTCTTCAGAAGTCTTAGTTTACTCAGGGTTGTTTTCTGTGGCATGTAAATAAATCAGTCAAATCACAACTAGATCAAAACAAGAGAAGAATTCATTTCTATGGCTCACTCAGGGGTTCCAACTGCTTTGGATGTAGTCATAGGTCACTCTCAGCTTGCTCTGTCAACCTGTTTGTGTCCCCCGTATTCCGCAGCTGAAGGTTTCGTGTCACCTACACGCAATTCCTACTTTACATGTTCGTGAGACAGATATTGTTAAAAAAATGTTCATTATAAATAGTGTGAAAGGACAGTATGTTTTGTAGGTGACATTTTCCCAGAAAAGGAAGAAATTGCATAGGATACATGTAATACCTACAATTCCTCTCTGCTCCACCTCTCTGCCAACTGCAAATATATTATTAATCAAAATAGAAAGAGAGTTTTGGGAATAGGGATTTGTCAATACAAAGGAAAAAGGCAGATATAGATTAGGAAACAGAGGCACAAACAGCATGTTCCTTCTGCCTCTTCTTTTATGTAATTTTTCTGACCTCTCCTCTTTGCCGAGGAGGACTTTGTGAGAGTCCCACCATTGTCATGTGGAATGTGCCATCGACTTAAGTATCAATGGCCAAGTAAAAATGGCTTACACATTAATGTGGGAGCATACAAGTTTAGCTTATACTTATTTATTCCTGAAACTAACTAAAACGAAAATAAAGGAATAAAAGAAGTATAATTCTATAAGAACAAAGAAAATATAAATGATAAAACAGAAGTGATACCAACTAAATTTTGAAGATGACAGCTCTAGATAAACAATAACTGTGTTTTTATACCAGAGAAAACCAATAAATGCAAATTAATTTCCACTTGACAATGCTGAATGGACTCAGAATGAGAGGCACCAGATACTTCTAAAGGGGGGGAGCACTGACAAGAGTGTTGGTTAAAAGTCTCTAAGGGGCAATTAAACTCTCTAGATCCCCACTCGCTAGGTTAGTTTTTTGTTCACAGTAGACATGGACAAATATTTTTTATCAGTTGAAAGACACATCGCTGTAGTAAGTTTTAACTGATATCTGAAAGATAAAAGGCTCTTTTTTAAACCAAAGAAACAACACTTTTAATAACACTTATTAAAAGAGCATTGGGGTTTATGGATTATACAATATGTCTGTGATACATACACACACACATATATAGAACATATAATGGCAGAAGAGATTGGGAGAGAGGAAACAATTGGCAAATTCATGTGATAGGCACATAGATTCATTTTACTCTTCTCCTGACTTGTTCATATGTTTGAATTTTTCCATAATAAAAAGAAAAACTTGAAGTACTTCAGGAAAAGCTAAGAAGTAGGCAAAGTCTATTTATTGTTTTGCAGCTTCTTCTCTGAAACTAACTGTGTTTTGGCCTTAAATGAGTGGCCCATTTAAGAGAAGAGCTGGTTCATTCCGTCTGGTGCGATTGCTTCCCACGAATCAATATTTCTACTGCATTGTTTGAGGTCGCGCTTAATATGTCTCACAAGTGGTTTAACACAGAGGTACTTGTGGCTACACCTGAGTGGAGGGTGGTTGCCGAGTGATTGAAAGAACAATTGAAATGGGGTGAGTCTAGGAAGAGAAGAGAAAAGAACAAAAAAGTGACATCTCCCTGCAAGTGATAGAGTGCTCTTATTAGGGTCTATGTGAAGATTACAAATTATCTTTGGATGTTATGTCGGTTCAATCCTGAATTGTGAACGGGCTTTCACTTCTTAAGGTATACAGATGTCATTCATCATTACACATCTGACTCTTGAGGGGACTGAAATCTGGTCTTAACACATCAAATTATTTTTAATAAGAAGCATAAGCAGTTTCAGGATTTGGGTAAGGATTTGGCTGCTTTCGAAAATTATAAAACAAGGGAAACTTAAAAATAAGAGTGGGAATGAGAAAGACAGACATCAAGTAAAGGAGACAAAAGATGGATGGAAGTGAGATGGTGGGAAAGGGAAGGAAATGACATATTTTCCTTTCAAGTCTGTGCCTAGCTCTTATTTGAGTACAGTAATTTGATTCATGCTTATACTCTGTGTCTGATTTATTACTGATTTCATCATGAGTGCCCAGCTCTATTGGCTCTTGCCCATTTGTCTCCAAGGCAGTGAAACCACCATCCACACAATGACTGTACCAGTTGACCCTGTTAGCACTTTTAACTCTCAACTTAAACGTCTCCTTTTGCTAGTTATTTTTAGATTTATTGTTGTATGGGATGTGTATGTTGTATAGCAATATGATACCTATGGAATGTTCTGCACTGTGTAAATCAATCACCATAATAGCATCTCTGGGTGAAACCAGGGGCAGAGAGGACAGGATGAAATGGGACAGAGAACGGAATACAGGATATGGGCAACAAACAGTGACAGAAGGGTGACAATATGGCTGGAAAAAGTGCATAGGAATTAATAGGGGAGTTAATAGGGAATAATAGGGGAGACAAGAGAGTAAAGAAATGACTTCCTAATGAGAGAGCAAATTAAAAATGAAGATTTAAGCATGAATAGAGGCAAAAGCATAATTAGGAGACAAAAATTACTCTGAAGAGTAAGGAGCATCAGAAAACAAACTCAGTTAGTGCATTGGTATATACTTGCACTGGTCCTTTGAAAAAAAGTGATGGAATATTAAATCTTACTTATTTAATTTAATTTTTTTTGAGAATGAATCTCAATAAAGAAGTCCTTTGTGATATCCAAAAACATGTACAGGAAATCATGGAAAAATTTATTTGGAGTCGTAGACTTTCTTGGTTCCCCAGGGGCTGGTGAAAATAGGCTGGAGTTAAGAATGGAACAAATGGAATAGTGAGCAAATGTTCCTGTGAAGAACTAGAAAATGAACAGATTTTGAAGCTTTTATCGGAGAGAACAAAATACAAAAGGAGTCCTCGAGCTAAAATCTTGGATGAAAAAATGCCCTTCTGAATTCTCACCGTCTCACAATTTTCTCATTGTTTATAAGTCATGGGAAAACTCTTTCTGGTATTTGGTACCTATTTGTGTATTTGATATCTTGCCTAGGCATTCCTTATCTCTAATGTGTCTCCCATTAAGTTAATAAAGGGAAAAAGTTTGACCCATCACCAATACCTTGTTGTAGAGTATTATAGGCAGTGATGCACTGCCAAGACCCTTTTGATGATTTATTTCACCCCCTTCAGAATAACTTGATTTAAAAGGACCTGTAATTAAAGGTTAGCTTTAATTATGAAATAATCTTTGCTTTGTCATTTTCTTCTTGAGACATTCAACAATTCTAAGTGTGTTTGACTATGAAACTTTCATGCTTGACTTTAAGCAGAATTATAGTAATTGTTTTGGAATTTTTAATTGGATGAATAATAATTGAGGTGAAGGCTTTTTAGCTAATTTCCCTAAGAGTTAACTTGCTACTAAATAAGCATGAAAGATACTTTGTTTCCGTTATATTTTTTATATTAATAATTATACCACTTAAAGTTTAAACAGGCTTTAAGAGCAGAATGTAACATCTTAACATGAAATCAAAAAGATTTAGCATTTTTCCTTGTCATTAACTTTCTTTATTTAAACTGTATGCCTTACTAATCTCCAAATGAATTACTTTGTTTTAAATCCACATTTGAAAATCAAGTTAGATTACAGATGTAGTTTTAAAAGCTATGAATCTATGACGGATATCTGAGATAAAATAATTAGGGTGATCCACATTGAGATGTAAGTTAAATAGTGCACTGATAATCCATTGATCTAAGAATGATTAAAGCGAATTTTGGTTATGTCTGTCTTCCCCCTCCCCCAGTAATGTAATTCCCCATAGAAAACAAGGAGACAGAATTGAAACTATAATGTTTGCAGATTTTCTTTAACCAGAGGTGTAGTTCTAAGTTAAATTTAGATAGAAGTTTAATGATTACTGCACTTGAAATATCAAGTGATTTTTAAAAACCAAAATTGTTAATACAATTGATCTGCTTTTATACTGAAGCCAGATTTTACTGAAAAACTGTTGGGGGATGATCGTATTGGTTGAAATACAAATTACAAAAATGAGTCTTGACTTTTTCAAACTTTAGTTGTATTAAACAACTTCCTGTAAGACAAGTTTCAGCAGATCAGCATAAAATTTTCTTAATTTCATTACAGTCTGTAAATTAAAATTAATGAGTCTGACACCCACAATTAACAATGAAAAATGCAGATTGTTATAATTACTTAAGCAATAACATTGCTTTACATAGAAGACTTAAGGTGCTCCACAAATTATTTACAAGTGTTACATAAAACACAAAAAATGACAATTTCAATTTATTTTGTCAATGCAAAAAACCAAAATCCTTACTAAAACCTTTCTCGTTTGGGAATCTCTCGCCATGCATAATTAAGCAAATTTGATTGCAATTAAGCCTGGCTTCTACAGTAGAGTTTTAATTAATGCAAATCTGGCATCTACATCTATAAGATTAATTTTAGTGAATTAAAAGAAAACAACAAAGCACATTTGAAAGTGCAGTTGTATTGTTGAAAGGACAGAATTTAAAAGCTGGTTATTTTTCAGCCTTCCATGTGTATAGCCTTTGACTCAGACTTTAAAGAGTGGATATTTTATTCAGATTTGTTGTTTTGTTTTTAAATGCCTTATTAAACAAAATCATCAAAATTACACAAAGCCACTTCAGAAAGATATCTTAAAAATTCAATATACGTTAGAAGAAGGGTCTGATCATAGTATATTTAGGTATATATTTGTGTGTATTCATATATAGGTATAAATGTGTACATACACATACACACACACACAATCCTAACTGCCTATGTAGGATTAGATGTAAAACTCACCCACAAATGTATGTAGATTTATTTCACTTATTTTAAAATTATGTTTTGTGTTTACACCTCAAACGTCAAAATACTGATGCAGTGCCATTGTTGAGAAATATTCACTTCAACAGAAGTTCTTAAAGTGGAATTTCAGCTAAAGTACAAAAATAACTTCTCTTATCATATACATATTTGTGTTTAGTACTATTTGGTGTAATATTATTTAATTTGCAATTGGAATTTTCTCACTTCTCATGTTCCATTTGACAGAAATATAGATATTCTTAAACACATGTTAAAATGATTAAGTACCTTATAAGAATACATGACATACTTTGGAAACTTAAAGATCTTTTTTTTAAAAAATTCCTGATTATTTAAAAAAAAATTCACCTCTCTCGAAAAGACATTGCTATTAACAATAGGATTCCTTGATATCCAATGCTTCATGCTTTTTTTTCCATAGAATAAATTGATGCTTAAACATGGAAGCATTTCTGCTTCCATGTTGGCTGGGGCCCTATTACCATGGATGACTGGTAAAGTGAGATGGTGCTGAACTTACAAAGGAGGTGGTAGACCACGGATTTTAAAGGTTCAACAAACAGCCACTTGAAACATATGAAAGTTTTGAAGTTGGAAAGTAGAGAGTCTAATCACTTTGGAAAATGTCGTAATGGTATGGCACTTTCCCTCTTTTCCAATGCCCAACATGGAACAAGGGAGGGCCTCTTCTTCCCTGTCCCCAGTCCTGTGGGAGGCAGGGCTTTGTACTTGAGGTTAATAATGATCCTGATGTTTGGGTCTGGTGCTGGTCTTGATGAGGGCTCAAAGGCAACAGGCTGTGCTAGCGACCTAAGGCAGCAGAGCAGAGGGAGAAAATGGGCTGTACCGAGGGCGAAGGACATTCAGCATTTAGTGGAAGACATGAGCCTTGCCATGACAGCTACCAGGAAGCTCCCACATGTGGGGAGCACATATAGGCGCCTATAAGGAAGAGAGTCAGGCTTGCAAAGCCCAGAGAGTGTCAGGGTCTAAAAACTCTCCAATCCCAGAAGAATCTATTGTCTATTTGCCATGTGACAGTCAAGTTGACTTTGTTCCTACTTACTACCTGTGCTGCTGCCCCCACTGACCTAGAAAATCCAGAAGCATCTTGTGGAAAAAGAAGAGCAAATGATGGAGTAGAAGCTTAGTAAACAGAAAAGAGGTCATCAGCCTTTTGTCTGCTGCAGCAGGCCCATCTGGCCTGTGTGTGTGTGTGTGTGGGGGGAGTTTAACACTAAATGAGATTTGGAATTTTAACTATTATGTAGACTGCATCTTGACTACTGAGACCACTTTTTTTAAAATTAGAAGTGAAGTTGGGACTTTTGTGTGTGTGTGGCTCGGGACAGTCATAAGATGAAAGCACATAAGGAATGTTATTTAACACCAAGAGGCCTTGAATAGGCACCTCATAAATTCTATTAGCCTAGTTACATGAGTGAGATAATTTTGATAGGTAAAGGACCAGTCAATCATATGTAAAATTACAGAAACAACTAGTATCGAGCACTCACATGTCACTTGGATTTCAGTCTATAATGGTGTCAAGACCATATAATCTTTTTAGTGGATTTCTGTGGATTTATTCCTAACAACAGTCTTGGATTATAAATAATTCAGGACTTATAGGAAGTTGCAAAATATACTACAGATGGATCCCATGTAACCTTAATTGTATTTCCCCAATGATATTATCCTTCATAATTGTAGCATGATATCAAAGTTGGAAATTGACATTGGTATAATCCACAGATTTTATTCAGAATTCACCAGTCAAAATTATACTATCTTTTAATATTTCTTTTATCTTCTGTGCTTAAGTGCATGTACCACCCATTCAATTAAGCAACTTCTTATTTATGGAGTACATATATATTTTGACTTGTGTGAATTAGAGTATTACAGTATATAAGACATTCACAGTCTAGAAAGGGAGGGAGATTCATAATAAAGAACTACCATATTTCATCTAATCTAAGATGCCATCAACTGTAAGATGCACCATTATTTTATGTGACTCTAAGAAATAAATTATGCCAACTAATAGTACTTTTGCCATTATAAGACATGTTCTGTTTTCAGAGATGTTAAAATTAAAAAAGGGGGCACCTTGAGACTGACAATAAATACAATATAGTAAATATTATAATAGCACTATGTATATATATAATAATGGTGTTTATTTCCTGGGATGGCAGGTTGAAGAACTTAAGAGATGACATCAAAAACTGCACAGAGAAAATACAACATAAGAGTAAGAATTTAAAAGACAATTGGTGCTTACCAAATGGACAAAGGTATGGAGGACACTCCAGGCTGGAGAATAGTGCAATGGTAGTGGGCCCACGAAAATGATCAGGGCATTCTTTGAACATATGGTTGGTGGGGAGTGTGCTCAGAGGGACGGACAGAGAGTTGGGAATGAGGTTAGAAAAGATGCTGAAATCAGGTAGTGGGAAACCACACATTCCATTCTAAAGAGGATGGAATTCATTATGTACTCATGGGGGAGCATATCAACAGGACAGTGGCATAATTTACATTTTAGAAAGAAAAATTCTACAACAATGTAAGGATGAATTATAGAGGGAAAGATTGGAGGAAGGAAATACATTACCAATTGGTATCAGGTTTGTAAAATTAATTATCAATAAGAAATCTGGATTAGATATGGATTTTTTTTGAGGAGAAAAATGCTCAAGTCAAATTTTAAAAATTTGTTTTGGAATCCATGTGTTACAACCTTATAATGTTGAAATGAAAATCTTCCCTTACCTGATCCCTCTCTCCCATCAGTCACAATTAAAGATGTCTTCCTTTTGGGTCCTACAGAATAGGATTGAATCATTGATTTAGCATGTATTTCAGTCTATCTTATTTTGCAGTTACTTTTTCCCTCACATTCTCCATTGATTGTAAGCCTTTTGGTGATGGAAGAAGAGTAATCACTGGACCTGCCTACAGGAGAGAAGTAGGGCAAGGAAGCATGGGTGGGAAGATGGAGTCATTGCAGTAGTACACACAAGAAAAGATGGCCATTTGATGTAGATGGTAGTGAACAGATTAGAAAAAATTTGATGTCTAGAAATCCTTAGGACCTCAGATTCAGAATCCTTGAAGATTGGTGGTCTGTGGTGTGAGGAATGGGCAGGGTCAAAAAAGATTAGTCCTGGTTCTGGCAAGGGCTGCTGAGTGAAAATCTGCCCTTGATTGAGCCAGGGAACACTGGAAAGGAAAAGTTTAAGGAAGAAAGTTGATGTAGGCATGTAACATTTAATATTACTTTGAGACCAGGACTGGCTACATGAGTTGGGGGACTCTTGCTTAAATTTCAGGATGAGAATAGCGGAACATTCAGCCAAGCATGTGGCCCTTGTGACTGCCCAAGTCACATGTCCAAGAAGCTGGTCCTGGCTGAGATTTTCAGCAAGGTTGTTAATTAAGCAGACATTGTATACATGAGTTCGAATGTAGATAACTTCTTTGGGTTGAAAAGCACATTTATAAGTCAAAAGATTGTAGAAAGCTAGTAAAAGTGAGTGATGACTGAATCCATCTTAGAAGAGAATGTGGAGTAAGAAGAGAGAAGCTGGCATCTAAAAATGGAGAAAAGAAAAAGGAATCAGCAAACAGAAATGCAAAAGAGTAGCCAGAGATGTTAAAGGAAACTTGTCTTTCCTTTTTCTAGTGTTCATGTTATATTGTAATTACTCTGTACTTGTTCTGAATAGACTCTGGTACAAACTGCTCCCTCCTCCTCCCCCCACTTCTTCATCTCTTCACAATGACATTTGAAGAAAGATTTTCAGAAATTACCAGATTAAAGTTAGCCTAAAAAAAAAAAAAAAGAAAAGAAAACTTGGCTGTCCTATTTGTTACAGATATTAAAAAAATAGAAAGCATAACTCCTACGCACTATTGATGCATGCAGGAAATTCGTGATAATTCTTGAAAATCAGTTGGAGATATCCCACACTGCCCTGGGTTGAGCATGCTGTGCTGTGTCCCTAATGTTCATGAGCAAAAACAACAGAAGCACACCAGAGCTGGTGAGAAGCGTTGGTGTGGTGAATGCTGGGGTCATGTTGGGCCTGAACAAGGAGTGGTATAGTTCACACTCTGAATATCTCTTCCTCCATTGTCCTCCAAACACCAGCTTGTTGGGGAGAGATTACATTTACAGAGGCAACTCTCCGAAAGGAACACCGTAAGTAAGAGAAATTCACTGAGGTCTAAGGGTCAGATTCATCTGGTGGTAACGGGGGACACAGACTGAATGTCGTTCTCTGTTTCTTTCCCTCACCGGAAGGGTACAGGCTTTTCCCCAGGCTTTCAATAGCTCGTATCCTTATATTCCTCACCCAGGGAATATAGACATCAGATGATCACAAGCACTGTAAAAGAAGGAAAGCAAATGGAATAATCAAACAAGCTGAATTAGAATAAAGCAACAAGATAGAACAAGAATTTAAAACTAGCTTTAATAAGTACTCTCAAAAATACAAAGGGAGATATCTGAAATAGGAAAAAGTAACAAGGAGCTATAGAGAGAAACCAATAGGAGTTACTGGGTATATGAATATATTAATTGAAATAAACAATCAACAGGAAGATTCAAGAACTGTCTGGCACGACTGAAGAACAAACTGGTGAGCTAAAAAATCAGGTGGAAAGATTCTTAGCAAAGACATCAGGAAGGAACAAGAGGTGGCAAACATAAAGAAAAAAAAACATTTGGAGGAAACACAAAGAGTAAAAAAAAAATCTATATTTAAAATATCTACCTCAGAAGGGAAGAAAAAAATAATGACTGAGTTTTTTAGAATTGAAAAAAGTAAGGCCTCAGGTTTAAGGGGCTTATAAAATATCGAGCAGGATGGACACATATAAAAAGTTACAATGAAATTAAAGTACAAAAGAGACAAAGATAATTCTAAAAATTTCTGGAAAAGTTAATAACTAAAAAGAGGGGTATCAAATTTCCAACAAACTTCTCAGTAGCCATTCTATTTACTGATTATATTTCTAAGCAGCTACAAAAAAATTATTGAGCTTATAATTTTATATCTAGCAAAACTATCATTTTCAAGATATTTCAATTCCCTTAAGCAATTCATTTAATAACCTTTAAATAAATTGAAGAGCCTGTTTGAAAGTATATTTGGTGAGACTACTTCATTCAAGAGAGAAGTAAATAAAGGAGCAATTTAATATTTTATATAGTGGACTATAAAGAGAAAACCAGCAAAGGGGAAAAAACAGGTCTATCCATATTGATTAAAAGAAAAAAGTAAATTAGAATATAAAACAATCGCCAGTCTGTATGTGCTAACAATATTTTCATAAAGAATGCAGTTGACAGAATGGAGAGAAAAAGACAAAACAAAAATTTCAGTTCAAAGTTTTAATAGGTCTCAGAAATTGACAGATCATGCAAACAAAAATATCAGCAAAGACTTGAATAATGTGATTTATAAGTTGAGAGAACATAGAAGTACATGTGTTATGTATACATACATGCACACACACATACACACGCCAAACCATGTAAAGTGCAGTTAGTAATCAATGGGAAAAATTTAATTGTGGGAGCTTTGAAGATTGTTCTTAAAACATTCTAAACTGTATCACAGTCATAAATGTATAGGAAATGAAAAAAAAGAGTAAAACTCATATTTACTTAGGACACTATAATTTAAAGCATTAGAAAATTGGGAATTAGTAGTTTCTTTGTAAAAAAAAGTTATCAAGAGAAACTTGTGTAATCCTTGTCTTCATCTCATTGCATAACATATGAAGGATGTATCTTTTTTCTGCTTTCGAGAATTGTCATACTCTTTTCTATGTTTGAACAGCTTTCCACAGTTTATCTTTTGCACTTTCAATGTTGTGAAATAATCTTTCAGAGTTCTTTTACTGTGAAGTTTTGCTGGCATCGTTTCCTCTGGGACATCTGCATCCTTTTCATCATCCTTTCCCCTTTTATGCCCATAAGTTAGCCTTCATTAAGTTTCTCTGGCATCCTATCTACAGTCTCTCCAACAGTGGCAGTGAAAACATTCCCATGGCCAGCTATATCTTTTATGACTCCATTTATTTTACGTTCAATTCGAATTTCATTTCTACCATTGTCTCTTTTCATTTCTTCACTGCACCTTATCTTTGCTTCCTAACTCCCTTTCTTGATTATCACCACTTGTGTATATTATTGCCTGGGTTAATCCCTGGGAGACAAGAAGGTAACAAAACTGCACACTTTGCTGTCTGTGAGTAAACTGAGTAACAGATGAACAGTGACCAATTACAGATTTCAAAAGAAGTGATGTGATTGGTCACCGATCTGTGTGCTTGTTTTTAAGTAGTGATTTATGGACTGAAAATCTAGCAGTGAAGTTTGTACTTTATGCAATTACTCATAGTTAATATGCCATGGTAATTGAAATTTGAACTGTGTTGGTGAGGGACTGGTGTTATTTAACTAAATTGTAACAGAAAAGGGAACCGCCTCTTTTTCCCTCCCTTCCTCTCTCCTCCTGTCTCTTTCTCCCTGTCTCCCTTTCTCTCCGCCCCCCCTTCTTCCTGTGTGTGTGCATGTGTATGTGTATTTTATTAGAAACTATATCTAACAGAACACTTTGTAGAAAAAAAAAGAAATCCCCAATAAATTGAAGGAATAAATGATAAAAATAAGACTTCATAACAACATAACTTTTAAAAATCCCACACTAGTCAGTTTTTAAAGAGCCAATTACTAAATAATTTTTGGGTAATAGAAGTGCTCACCACAGAAACAGAAAATACTTAGAATTAAATAACAACCGAAGTGCCACACATTAAATTTCTGGGACCTGGGGAAAAAAAAAAAACAACAGCAAGAAATAAAGTTATAGCTTTAAACACAGTCATTCAAAAAACAAGAGACAGAAGACAACTGAATCAAACATTTGCCTTAAAAATCAAAATGAATGAAATGTGAAGGGCAAAAAATAATGAGAAAGAAATGAACAAGTAGAGAATATTTTCGAATTGCAAAGCTGGTTCTTAAGTTTCATAAGACAGGAAATATTTGGGATGGCAATTAAAGAAAAATGAAAAAAAAAAAACACCAGACGTCGAATGTTCAAAGAAACAGAATAAAGTAAAAAGTAGCCATAACATCAAAACAAGAGTGTTATTAACAACTATATTCTATTAAATGTAATAACATGAATGAAATAAATATATTTTTAAAAAATAAAAAATGCCAAAATCTTGGTGAATAGAAAACTGAATTGGTAATTGAATCTTCAAAATGCTCCAACACACACCAAAACTCCAGATTCATAAGGTTTTGTGATAAGTTTTAACCAAAGTTGTGAAACATACTTAGTACATCTATTTACTAAGGAATTTGTGAAAATAAAAAAGAGGAGGAATAATATTCTAATTATTTTATGAAGCTACAATAAACTTGATACCAAAACAGAATAAAAACACTAAGGAAAGAAAATTATGGCCCATTTCATTTACTAATATAATTATGAAATCATAAAGAAAATATTATTTAATAATACATCATGATCAAATAGGTATATACCAGAAATATAAGGAGAAGATGAAGCATTAAATTCAAATGTAGTTTTAATCTACCAAAAAAGAAAAAGGAAACTAAATCAAATGTCATTCTTTTTTTTTTTTAAAGATTTTATTTATTTATTTCACAGAGGGAGAGAGGCAGGCAGAGAGAGAGAGGGGGAAGCAGGCTCCCCGCTGAGCAGGGAGCCCGATGTGGGCCTCGATCCCAAGACCCTGAGATCATGACCTGAGCCGAAAGCAGAGGCTTTAACCCACTGAGCCACCCAGGCGCCCAAATGTCATTCTTAATAGTTACATTTTAGATGCTGTCTCTCAAAGCTGGAAACAAGACAGAGATGTCTACAACCACTGCTCTCGTTCAACATACCACTGAAAATCCTGGCCAGAATAGACACAAAACAGAAGACAAAGAAGGCAGTGACAAGATTTGGAATAGAAGGGACGAAACTGTCATTATTTACAAATGAGATTATCTCCGTATAAAACACAACCAAAGAACAAATTCTCAGAATTAATATAGAAGTTTGGCAAAGTTACTGGATGCAAGACAAATTTAAAAACCCTCAATTTTCTGTTATGCCAATGTCATTTACCTAAACAATAATAAAAATAAGATACTTTAACATGAGAAACAATAATTATGGTGTATTTAGGGATTAAACTAGGAATATAAGACTCCTATAGAGGTGACTTAAAAATAGTGTTAAAAGGCAAAAGAAGATCTGAAAATATATCATTATGTCATTTTCATTCATGGTATTAATTTAGTTTTTAAAGTTACTAATTTTTTCCAAACTACATATGCAGTATGATTTTAGTAAATATGTCCACAATATTTTTTCCAGGCCCTGACACACTGATTTTAAACCGTACATAGAAGAATAAAGTCTACAAATAACTAAATATATATATATATATTTAAAGAACAAAGAAGTGATAGTTACCTTACAGCCACCGAACTAGGTTAAAAAGCCAAAGTAACAACAAAAGCAGGGCACTGGTATAGAAACAAATACATCAAAAGATCAGAAGAGAGAATTTGGAAACAAACAGAAGTATATAATAGAGATGGCATCAAACTAGAAGGGAAAAGGAGAGAATATTTTTTAGATGATGTTGGGAAAACTGTATTACTCTGTGGAGAAAAATAATCGTGTTGTCAACTTCTAAAATATACCAATATTACACATTCTGAATGGATTGATCTGAAAGGTAAATTCTAAAGCTTGAGAACCACAGAGCTCCTGACACATAATGACTCCATCCAAACCTCTTTACTAAACTCCAGTGTGGCTTCTGGCAGCATAAGTCTGTGTCCTTAAGATGATCCCAGCCCCCCAGCCCACACCTTAAAATGCCGACCTGAGAAACCTCGACACAACCAGGAGAATTTACTATTTGTTCCAGCCAAAGCCTGGTAATTAGCAAATAGGTCACTATGATAGTTTATTTTATTTGTCAAACTGAATGGGCCATAGTGTGCCCAAATATTTGGTCAAACAGTATTCTGGGTGTATCTGTGAAGATGTCTTTGGATGAAATTAACATCTGAATCAGTAGATTTAATAAAGCGGACTGCTCTCTCTAATGTGGGTGGGCCTCATCCAATCAGTTGAAGGCCTGAATAAGGCAAAAGGCTGAGTCTCCCTTTAATAAGGGAACTCCTCCTGCCTGACTGGTGGAGCTAGGTCATTGTTTTATTCTAGCCTTCAGACTCAGACTGAAACATCAGATCTTGGGTCTCAAGCCCGTCAGGTTATGAACTAGAACAACGCTTTGGCTTTCCTGGGCCTCCAGCTCATCAACTGCTGATCTTGGGACTCCTCAACCTCCATATCATGTGGGCTAATTTCTTATAATGAATTTCACTCCCCCTCCCCCCTCCCTATCCATATATATATATGGATCCTACTGGTTCTGTTTCTCTGGAGAACCCCAGTGAATACAACTGGTGACTCTTATCTTTGAGCGGCTACTTTAGATACAATTGCAAATCCTTTCTTTGTCCTTTGAGATAGAAAACCCCAAACTGTTTGCTTAAGGTCCTGAGCACCATCACAGTAAAATGCAAGTCTTCAGGGGGGCCTCACATGTGTAGGAACCTTGCTTCAATTTGTACCACTGCCTCCTCTCAAAAAGAGAGGTCTGTTTCTCCTCTGGATGAATGCCAGTTAACCAATCCAGATGGCCTCCTAGTTACATTCACATTCTTCAGTGTTAGCACAGCCCAGCCTTTAAGAAGTCTGTGGCCTTTTGTTACTGTAAAGTCGAGTTCGGTTCATGCTGAACCCTCTTCCCTATTACAAAAGTATTACTGATGAAAACTTCTTCTTACTGCTTTAACTATTGTCCAGCTTTGTTTATCTTGAACAAGCTAATGGAAGAAAATGTAGAATATTTTTGTGACTTTGGCAGGCATGGGGGAAAGAGTACTTTTGTGTTTTTTGAAGTATAATTGACGCACAATATCCTATTAGTTTCACACATGCATCATTGTGGTTTGATATTTTTACACATTACAAAATGTCCCCATAATAAGTCTAGTTACCACCTGTCACCATTCAATGTTATTACAATCTTATTGCCTATATCCCCTATGACGTACATTACATCCTCACGACTTTTTTATTTTATAATGGGAAATTTGTACTTCTTAATCCCCTTCACCTGTTTTGCTCATCTTCAAATACCTCCCCATTATGCTAACCAGTAGTTTGTTTTCTGTATCTATGAGTCTGTTTCTGGTTTTGGTGTTATTTGTTCATTTGTCTTGTTTTTTAGATTCCACATATAAGTAAAGTCATATGGTATTTGTCTTTCTCTATCTGACTTGTTTCACTTAGCCATCTAGGCCCATCCTTTTTGCAAATGGCAAGATTGCATTCATTTTTATGGTTGAGCAATGTTCTATTGTATATACATACCACATCTTCTTAATGCATTCATCTATCAATGGATATGACACTTCGGTTGCTTCCACATTTTGACTATTGCAAATAATGCTCCAATAAACATAAGGATGAATTTGTCTGTTTGAATTGGTGTACTTATTTTCTTTGGTTAAATACCTAGAAATGGAATTCCTAGATTATATGGTAGCTCTATCTTTAATTTTTTGAGAAAAATTTATACTGTTTTCCATAGTGACTGCACCAATTTACTTTCTCACCAACCGAGCATGAGGGTTCTCTTTTTTTTAATTTATTTAAATTCCAGTTAATTAACATACAGTGTAATATTAATTTCAGATATACAGTTTAGCGATACACCACCCAGTGCTCATCACAAGTACCCTCCTTAATCCCCATCACCTATTTAACCCATTCCCTACCCGCTTGTCCTCTGGTAACCATCAGTTTGTTCGCTATAGCTAAGAGTCCGTTTCTTCATTTGCCTCTCTCTCTCCTTTTATTCCCCTCTATGTTCCTCCTGCATTGCTAGTAGGAATGCAAACTGGTGTAGCTACTCTGGGAAACAGTAAGAAGATACCGTAAAAAGTTAAAAATAGAACTCCCCTACAATCCAGCAGTTGTATTACTAGGTATATACCCAAAGAATACAAAAATACTGATTCAAAGGAATTCATGCGTCCCAATGTCATAGCAACATTATCTATAGTAGCCAAAGTATGAAAATGGTTCAAGTCTCCCCGGACTGATGAATAAAGAAGTGGTATATATACACAATGGAATATTACTCAGAGAAAGAAAAGAATGAATTCTTGCCATTTGCAAAGACATGGAAGGAGCTAGAGAGTATTATGCTAAGTGAAATAAGTCGGTCAGAGAAAGACAAATACCATATGCTGTCACTCATATGTGGAATAAAACAAATGCACAGAGGGTTCTCTTTTGCCCACATCTTTGCCAACACTTGTTATTCTTTTCTTTTTGATAATAGACAACCTGACAGGTGTGAGATGACATCTCATTGTGATTTTGATTTGCAGTCCCTTGGCGATTAGTGATGTTGAACATCTCTTCATGTGCCTATTGAGCATCTGCATGTCTTCTTTGGAAAAATGTTCATGCAAGTCCTCTACTCTCTTTTTAATTGGGTTGTAGGATTTTTTGAAAATAAGTTGTGTAAGTTCTTTACATATTTTGGATATTAACCCCTTATCAGATGTATGATTTGCAAATATCTTCTCCCATTCAGTAGGTTGCCCTTCCATTTTGTTGATGGTTTCCTTTGCTGTGCAAACGCTGTTTAGTTTAATGTAATCCCATTTGTTTATTTTACTTTTGTTGCCCTTGCCTGAAGAAACTGGTCTAAAAGGATGCAAAATTAACAAACAGAAATCGGTTGTGTTTCTATACACTAATAATAAGCTACCAGAAGGAGAAATTAAGAAAACAACTTCATTTACAGCTGCATCAAAAAGCATAAAATATGTAGAGATAAATATAACCAAGGAGGTGAAAGACCTGTATCTGAAAACTGTAAGACATTGATAAAAGAAATTGAAGATGACACAGGGAAATGGAAAGATTTTCTGTGCTTATGGATAGGAAGAATTAATATTAACATGTTCATGTTACCCAAAGTACTCTATAGATTCAATGAATTCCTCATCAAAATACTAATGGTATTTTTCACAGAACTAGAACAACAACAACAACGAAACCCTTAAAAATTTGTATGGAACCATGAAAGATCTCAAATAGCCAAAATAAACTTGAGAAAGAACAAAGCTGGAGGTATCACGCTCCCTGATTTCAAACTCCACTACAAAGTCATAGTAATCCAAATAGTATTGTTGGAAAAAATTGTATTAGTGGCATGAAAATAGATACATAGATCTAGAGAAAAGGATAGAGAACCCAGAAGGAGACCCATGCTTATATAGTCAATTAATCTTGACGAAGGAGGCAAGAATATACAAAGGGGGAAAAGATAGTATCTTCAATAGGGGGTGCTGGGAAAACTGGACAGCTACATGCAAAAGAATGAAACTGGACCACTATTTTACCATATACAAAAATAAATTCAAAATGGATTAAACTCTTGAATGTAAGTTCTGAAACCATAAAACTGCTAGAGTACAACAGAGGCAATATGCTCTTTGATATCGGTCTTAGCAATTTTTTCTTTTCTTTTTTGGGGGTGGGGGAAGAGGACTTCTTTTTTTTTTACTTTTTTTTTTTTAAAGATTTTATTTATTTATTTGATACACAGAGAGAGAGAGAGATCACAAGTAGGCAGAGAGGCAGGCAGAGAGAGAGAGGAGGAAGCAGGCTCCCTGCAGAGCAGAGAGCCCGATGCGGGCCCCGATCCCAGGACCCTGAGATCATGACCTGAGCCGAAAGCAGAGGCTTTAACCCACTGAGCCACCCAGGCGCCCGGAAGAGGACTTCTTAAACACTAACTCAAAAGCATCATCCATAAGGAAAAATAATAAGAGTATTTGGCTACATAAAAATGAAATCTTCTGCTGTATGAGTCACCATATGGATAACAGACTTGGAGAAAGTATTTACAACATCTAAATTATATTTCAAATATACAAGCAAAGGCTGTTAATCCACAAAAGATAGGAAGAGAATCTTCTAGAAAAAAATGGGTGAAAGCTATGAAGAAGGACTCCGTAGAGACGGCAGGTAAGTACATAAATAGAAACTCAAGTTCACCAGCAGTCAGAAGAATGTAGACTAACACAACAACATAAAACCTCCTTACACTTAGATTGGCCAAAAGAGAAATGTTTGAATAATGCCAAGGTTGGTGATGAAGTGAGGAAATAGTACAATCATTCTGAAAATCTACGTAACCATTTTAGTGCAGTTAGTTATGGTCTTTTCCCCTTCCAGAAAGCATCCATTTATAGCTCCATAGAACAGGAACAAGTACATTTATTGTAGTGGAAGTGGTAGCAGCAGGACATTGAAAGCTACTTAGGTGACTCTCTCTGGGTGAGTGGGTGTGTAAAATGTTGTGGGTGCATGGAATAGTATGCAGCAGTTTGAGACAATGAACTAGATGTATACACAGAAGCACAAGTAGATTTTATAAACACGGTGCTGAGTAAAATACTTATGAACAAGTAAAATCCATAGTACAATATCATTTGTGTCAATTAAGAATAGATATATAGGAACACCTGGGTGGCTCAGTTAGTTAAGTGTCTGACTCCTGATTTTGGCTCAGGCTATGATCGCAGGGTAATGAGATGGAGCCCAGTGTAGGGCTCTGTGCTCAGTATGGAGTCTGCTTAAGAGTCCATCTCCCTTTGCCCCTCCCCCAGCCTGCATGCATGCACACACACTCTCTCTCTCTCTCAAGTAAATAAATAAAATCTTTAAAGAAAAAAAAAACAATAGATACATAAAACAACTCAGTATTTCTTTTCAAGGCTACGAACATATAAACAAGGTAGGCAGCTGTGTTTGTGTGCGTCGGATAGCCAGGGAAGGACAGAGAGTGAGAATGGAGAAGAGAGGGGGAAAATCGACAATTAAATGAGTTAAAAAAAGGGATCTTGTAAAGTCCTAATGGGCCAAGATCTGGAGAGAACGACTAAATCAACACCAGGGCTGTGCTCCAATTAAAAAAAACNATACATAAAACAACTCAGTATTTCTTTTCAAGGCTACGAACATATAAACAAGGTAGGCAGCTGTGTTTGTGTGCGTCGGATAGCCAGGGAAGGACAGAGAGTGAGAATGGAGAAGAGAGGGGGAAAATCGACAATTAAATGAGTTAAAAAAAGGGATCTTGTAAAGTCCTAATGGGCCAAGATCTGGAGAGAACGACTAAATCAACACCAGGGCTGTGCTCCAATTAAAAAAACAAAACCAAAACCAAAGGATGTCTGAATGAAATCTCTGTGATTGTCTCTTTTTCAAATAGCTTTATGTAGTTCTATGCTTCTATAGCTTCATATTTTATAGATTTGAGAAAATTTTAGCTTGAAAACTAGTAATTTCATGCTCCTAATATATCTAATTACTTTCATAAAGCTAACAAAGAATCTTAGTGTAATAATGGATAACACTTATTATTTATAGTGGAATAGATGTTGCTTTCAATAATTCATACACATTATTGCATTTTATTCTTAAATAGCCCTGTAAAGTAAATTCTATTATTATTTGTATTTTACAGATAAGGAAACTGAGACACAGAGAGGTTAAGTAGCTTGTCTAAGATCAGCTAATAAATGATGACGACAATAGTAGAACTAGTAGAATCTATGGCTCTCTGAATTTAAAAACAATGCAATTGACCAGTACACGAGACTGGTACCTGGCCACCACGACTGTCCAGATATTTTATTGAGTAAAATGAAATTAAATAACATGAAAACTAAGCAGACAACACTTCAGTTCACTCCATAGGTATTCTTGTTTTTAAAAAGGTAAAAATAGAGGATACCTGGAATGCTCAGTCGGTGAAGCATCTGTCTTCGGCTCAGGTCATGGTCTCCAGGTCCTGGGATCCAGTCCCGAGTGGGGGTCCCTGCTCAGCGGATAGCCTGCTTCTCCCTCTCCCTCTGCCTCTCCCCTCGCTCCTGCTTGCTCTCTCTTGCTCTCTCTCTCGCTTTCAAATAAATAAAGTCTTTAAAAATTAAAAAAAGGTAAAAATATGATGCATTGTTTTTAAGACGTGAACATTTTTTCTGGCTTCTGGATCATTCTCCCATCAGCTTGTTAATTATTCCTTCCACAACTCTCTCTCCTCAACAAACTGTAGAATTAGATTTCTTTGTTCCTTAAGCAACAGAAAAATTTTAGGCATAGTTATTCCACTTACTGATTACTTTTACTACTTTTTCTCTGCCTCATTTCTTTGAGAAAACATTTAAGATCAAATTAAAGCTGTTTGCTACATCCATCCATCTGTCATTATTTGAGCACAGCAATGGATATTTCCCAAGTGAGGAAATAAGGCTGATATCTTGTGAAATGATAAGATATTGAGAAACCGAAATTATGGCATGATTTTGTTGGACCCGATGAAACAGGACGTTAGGCTAACTTTCTGAAACCTCCTCCCCGCCTCCACCTCAGAAAGTTGAAAGAAAAGAAAAAAATTAGGTCTGTTTTTTAAGGTTAGAATGCAATGGAATGAAACAAGAAAGAGCTAAAAAAAAATTAAAATAAACACAGAAGTAACTTGAGAGGGCTATGGAATAATAACAGTAACGCTAGGCATAGTGGTAATGATGGCAGCTGCAAATCCTTACTGGGCTCTGTGTTAAGAGTTTAACATAATTTACCCTTTCCATTTCCAGAGCAGCCCTGTGGCCCAGCAAGGGAGGAAGAGCTTTGGAACCAGGCAATCATCTAGACTTCCCTGCTGGGTGGGAAAGGGAGGCAAGGACCATTTCAGGTGGAGTCTGGAAGTTTGGGAGCGGCTAAGAAGCCCAAGGAGCAGAGGACATGAGTCAGGTGCAAGATCTTATGGGACTGGGGGTCAAAGTTCTCTGCCTTGTTTGCACAAAGGTCTTGGCACCTCCCGTGCCTTGTTTTCTTCACGAATCCCTCAACTAAACTGCAGTTTCTTAGAAATTGGCGTCTGATGGAAGCATTGGAGCTTGGAACACAGAGTTAGGGCCAAAGAATTTTTTTGTTACTGGAATCGTATTTTAAAAGGTATCGACAAGATTTATGTTTGAAGAGAATGTGAAAAGCAAAGTGATCTTAGCTTTCCTCCGATTGTCACTGTGGACAGGAAGATAAAACTTCATTTGGAGTGGGAGATGAAAATCTATTCTGTATATCCTGAGAGAGGGAAAAAACAGATGTAAATTACTGTCTTGGGCATTTAGAAAAAGCGAGGTGATAGCTGTTACTCTAAGAGATACGGATTTGTACCCTAGCTGCCTGGAAGTGACACCCTGATTCGAAAACAAGAACGCATGAAAATATCACCAATTCTGAAAGTCAAAAGTGGTCCAGAAGGCAGGATGTGTGAATTGCGAATGTGGGGCATTTGGGGCCTTCAGGGAAAGGGTAAATTGCTTTTGATGCAGGCTGTTTCTATCCCAAGGGGAAATCCTACCACATATTTGATTTTTAGCTGCAATGTGTTACTACATATTTATGCCCTTGAATATGTATTTATTACAGTTTTATGCAGCCCATTTTCATGACGTGAATTGTTTGTCTCTCTTAAGGGATATCTATGTTTTTTCCCAAGATCATATCAAATGAGAAAAATATGGAAAATAACTCCATTTGAAGCAGAGGCAATCTTATGCTCTCGCAAATCAAACCCAAACAATTAAACATGAAGAGAAAAAAATGAGTAAGTTTGTACCTTTGATTCGTGATTAATTTCTTTACCTTTTTTTTTTTTAGTTCATTTTTGGTCATGGTTACCAGCTCCTTTTTATAAATGTCTCCTTTATATACTGAAATAAATCCAAGCTTAAAAATACTTTATAAATACACAAAGCAAATATTGGTCATTCCAAACACTGCAGGGAGACTGCTGGAACATCCCTAAGGCTCACACTACAGGTGACTTTTCCTGGTCCCAAATAATTTGCATCAACCATGACCTCCATCTCATCATTTCTGCTTCTACCCTAATTGTGGTAAGACTGAAAGAAGCAAGGATTTTGGGGGGACCATCCTGGAGGAAAGGTAACTTTAACATTTGGGGGAGTTAGTATATCTTGTCCAGAGTCCATCATTTCCTTAGGGAGGCAGGAGGCCCAGCCCCACGGATCCAGCAGTGATGGCCATACTCACGACAAAAAGAGGTGGTCATTATCATTTATGTACTGTCCCGGTCAACCCCTTGGTTTTGGTGGCTGCCATTTCCAATAATCACTCTCAGCCATTTGACACGATTGCCCAACCCCTATTCTTTAGCCCAAAGTGGCTAGAATCAAGTTCAGGTCAACCATTCCAAAGCCAAAGGTTTCAGATATTTGTGTTCATACATCTCAGAGCCAAAAGGAACCACAGCGAGGAGGGTTTCAGACATTTGCTTCCAGAGACAGCAAGAAGGAGGTCCATTTCATTGCTAATACTTTGAGCCCATGATCTGTGCAATTGCTAGGACCCTTGCTGTCCTTTGGATTTTTTTTCTCTGTGATCCAGTAGGTGTGGAAATCAGCAGCACCATCTGGGACCAGCGCAGGTACTCAGATAAGCATAAGGAACAGAAAAGGCGCCAGATGGAGAGACTCAGTTGGGGAGAGTGTGTGTTTTTGAGCCATAGGGCCTGTTGTGATGGAAACTTGGCAACTCTGAGCAGTGCAAGGGTCAGGCCAGTGCTAGTGTTCTAACAGCAGGAAGCAGTCACAGCTCGGCACTGAATTGTCAAGAGCTCCAGGCAAGGCTGGCTTCGTTTCCCTGCATCAGCAGGAGCTGGGTGCCAGGCATCTCCCCTGAACGCTTCATTTCTGGTATGGATCCCCCTGTTTGGGACTACTGCTAGCCCTGTTAGGAGCCACCTGCCTCAGAGGAAAGGAAGCGAATCTGGGATTTTCTTGTCCTGGCAACTTCCTCTGCGGAGCCTTTGGTTTGTGCCATGTAGACATTTGCAAGGCTGACTCTTCTCTGATAATTTGGGGACTTGCTTTTTCCCTCACTCAAACCCCACTTCTATTTCATATCCATGGTCACTATCTGCCTCGTTTTTCACATTGCCCCCTGCAAGTTGGTTGCTCTTGTAACGATAACTAGATTGAAGTTGTTGGGCTATAAACGCTCCTTGCTGATCTGATGATTTCAGCAGCCTCTCATGTAGAATTGTGCCTTCCTGCCTTACCCACCCCAGTGCCATCTCCCATTTCGGGGTTTCTGAACTTTCCCAGTCTGACAATTCCCACTTTTGAATTCACACCTGCTTATGTGGCCAGCAGCTCCAGACCATCTGAAGCTAGCCCAAGAGGATCTGGTGGTGCCAAGGGGCATTTTAGCTCAAGAAACCACACTCAAAATGTTCTCATTTAATAAAAATTATTCCTCCAGCCTACAGATTCCATGTTGAGAAACACTGCAATAGAGAACTAGAAACTGTATGCAGGAGTTATCGAGACATGTGAAGGGTCTGAGATGGTACCTGACTTGGAAGCTAACAAATCCACCTGTCACAACTTCATGGATATTGAGAGAAGACACAGAAGTCATGGTCAGAGACAAAGGACATTATTTTCAGCAAGTAGAATAAACATCTGAATATTTGTCCTGGTTACCTGCACTCCAGGTCCCAGAGGGTGACCTGAAGAGGGCGAGATGGCATATTGCAGAAGCATGTGCAATGGACCCTATTACAGAAGAGGAGTCATGAACTTTGGAAACCTGAGCCCTTTTTACTGGAAAGTAAGCCTGTTGTCCTTTGCTCCAGAGAGAAACCGGGTTTCTCCCTTCTCAGGTGGTCTTCAATCCTGCTCTCTGCCTTGGAGGGAGATACTACCTCTATCTTCTAAGGCTGTTTACTGCATAAACATCCTGAAGAAGATGGCTTGAAATGAAGAGCAGTTATGGCCTTGCTCACAAGATGTATAGAAATGCATGTGATCTCTGGAGAACTGTCTATCAACAAAACCTAAAAATGGCTGGAAAAAAAATTGGAACAAAGAAAACCCATTCCACCAAGAAACTGTATAATTTAAGAAACAAATTTCTAAAGAATAAAATAAAGTGTAAGGAGTCAGAGGCTATTAAAAAACATGCTAGGGCCAAAGATGAGGTAATGTAGGATGAGTAAGTATAGAGATCTAATGTACAGCATGATGGCCACCATTAATAAGACTGTACTGAATACTGGAAATTTCCTAAGAAAGTAGATTTCAGAGGTATTCACCACAGACGCACAGAAATCGTAAGTATGTGAAAGAGATGGAAATGTTAATTAGCATGACTGTAGTAATCACATACACCTTAAATAGAACAACTTGTATTTTAAAACTTTTAATATGTATAAAAATTAAAAACAGAAAAACATGATAAATAAGAAAGAGTAAAATTTTATTGCTATTAAACAGCATATTCATGGGATATCAAACAGAATAAAAAGAATAAATACAAATGTGTGATAATTTCAAGAGATAGTTCTAAAATATGGTGATGCAGCATATTTGAAAGCAGTTGCAAAAAGATGTGTTAGGCAAATATAAGATGAAGAAAACAGGTACAAAAATGGAACATCAGAAAAAATTCAAATGAAAGCCATATTTTACAATGATAAGAGTTAAAAAATCTACTAAGAATATATGAAATAAAATATATGTGTTAAAGGATAGCAAGAAACTTTTAACCTCATGACATAGCTTTGAAATATAAAAAGTCAATATTGCTTGAAACCAAAAGGATCTCATAATTCAAAATCATTGTGAGAGGTTTAACACACATCTCCTAATTTATGGGTCTAGGTCAAGAAAAAAAGGGACTCATATAAAATATGAAAAATTTGAATAATTTAATTTATATATGGAAATATATTTCTCAAAAGTGGATGGCATACATCCTTTCAAACATAATGGAATTGTCACAAAACCTCTCCACATATAATGCATCACAAAGATAATCTAAAAAAAATCTGCAGTTCTGATTCTTAAAATTTACTTTTTGTGACCACATTGTACTAAAACTATATATTGATAATAAAGTAATAAAACTCCCCTATCCAATCAAATAAAATTTTTAAGATGATTTTCTAAAAAATTCCTGAGATCAAGAAGGAATCAAAATATAAATTATAAGGAGCCTGATTAAAACCCATGGGATGCAGACAAAGCAGTATTCAAGAGGGCAACTGTAATCTTAAAATGCATTTCCTAGATTAAAATAGACTGGAACTTCATGACCAAGACCTTCAGTTCAATAAATAAGAAAAAATAAAAATAATAGAGAAAAGTAAAAGGAAACTTGTAATATTTTATGAATTTTATGAGATAAGAATTTAAAAACAGAATTTTATGAGATAAGAGGGCAAACATAGACTTGACCAAAAACTTTAAAAGTTGTTCTGCAAAAACACAAATAAATTATACTAATGTTTGACAAGATTTTTTGGAAAGAATAAGAAAAATAATAACATTATTTTTAAAAAGACATAATCATACATACAACTGTATTTCAGTAAATTTGAAACTAGATGAAATGGAATACTTTCTAGAAATGCATAGATTAAAAAGAGTCAAAAAACCCATACAGGCCAATGATCAAAGGGGGAATTGAAAAAAAGAGATAATTTCTAACAAAAGTACAATGCCTAGATAATTTTACAAACAAGTTGTGCCAAATCTTCTACTAATCTTTCAACTCTTTCACAAATAGAGAAAAATTGGGAGCTTCCCAAAGTCAAGTGAGGGCATGCATGACCCTGATATCAAAGCCAGACATAGTTTGAAGAAAAATGAGAAATCGAATAGCAATCTAAACCACAAAACTGATGGAAAATTCCTAAGATTAACAAATGGAAGCCATCTTGTTAGAAGACTCATATATTACCAAAAAGTCAGGATAATTCTAGCAATTCAAAAATGTTTCAATGTTAATATATTTATTAATATGGATGGAAGAAAAAAATGTGAGTATCCCAATAGTTACCAAAACAATTTGAAAACATTTGTCACCTCTTTTTTTTTTAACTGAAGTATATTTAAACCACAGTGTTGATTAGTTTTAGGTGTACAACATAGTGATTCGACAAGTCTGTACTTTATGTTATGCTCATCACAAGTGTAGTTACCACCTGTCACCATACAACACTATTACAGTACCATTGACTCCATTCCCTCTGCTGTTCCTGCTCTATATTACCTATGCTGTACCATCCCCCCAACCCTCTCCTCCTCTAGCAACCATCAGTCTGTTCTCTGTATTTATGGGTCTGGTTCTGGTTTTTGCCTGTTTGTTCTGTTTTTTAGATTCCACATATAAGTGAAATCATATGATATTTGTCTTTTTCTTTCTGACTTATTTCACTTAGCATAATACCCTCTAGGTCCATCCATGTTGTCACAGATGGCAAGATTTCAGTCATTTTTATGACTGAGTAATATTCCATTATATAGGCATAACACATCTTCCTTATCCATTTGTCTATCTCAGTGGACACTTGGATTGCTTCCATATCTTGGCTATTGTAAGTAATGCTGCAATAAACATAGGGGTGCATATATCTTTTTGAATTAGTGTCTTCATTTTCTTTGGGTAAACACCCAGAAGTGAACTGCTGGATCATATGGTAGTTTTATTTTTAATTTTTTGAGGAACCTCCATATTGTTTTCCACAGTGGCTGCACCAATTTATGTTCCTGCCAACAGTGCACAAGTGTTCCTTTTTCTCCACATTCTTGCCAACACCTGTTATTTGTCTTTTTGATTCTAGTTGTCTTACTGATGTAAGGTGACATCTCATTGTGGTTTTAATTTGCATTTTCCTGGCGATTGGTGATGTTGAGCATCTTTTCATGCATCTGATGGCCATCTGTACATCTTGTTTAGAAAAATGTCTATTCGGGTTCACTGCCCATTTTAATCGTATTATTTGTTGGTTTTTCCCCGCTATCACCATTTTAATTAAACCAATACGAAGCCTTAAAATAACTTTCTTAGAAATAGAAGGATATTTCTTGAACCTCATATATGTTTATTGTTACATACTCAGAACAAATATCTTAATAGTAAAATAATAAAAATATTCTTGTAAATAAGATACCATCTTCTACCACTCCTATTTAATATTGTAGTCATTCTAGTCAGTACAATAAAATAAAAAATAATAATGAACAATATATGATATTAGAAAAAATTTTTATTGTGTAAAGTCAATTGTATTAAATTGGCTATTCAGAAGATGCAGAGACTCAACTAAAAATATATTAGAACAAATGCTAGAACTAAGTAAAGTGGTAAAATTTTAAAAAATCATTAATTTTTAAAAATTATTAATCAAATTTTTAAAAATCAAATTTAAAAAATCATTTTTAAAAATCATTTCCAGTAATAATAAGAAAATCAAATAGGGAGGAAACAATTTACACATGAAATAAGCCAATCTGCAAATAACTTGCAAATAACCTAATAATAATGTGCAAACTCTCTCTAGAGCTAATGTAAAAAAAATGAATGTAAATGGCAAGAAATATAACGATTAAGATGATTTCATATAATAAGAATGCCTCTTCCCTAAATAAGTGTACAAAGTGAATGTTTTTCCAATCCCAATCTCAACATAATCCTTGTAAAATCTGACAATCTGGTCTTAAAATTTGCTTAGAAGATAAAAGGTATAAGAAAAAACAATTTTTTTGTGTGTGAAGAGAAATACAAAGTAACTTACTTTTCATGGAGATATTATTTATATAGAGTGAAATTCAGAGATTCTAAATGTACCTTTGGACAAGTATTGAGAAAGAATCTACCTAGGTAACCTACACCCTAATAAAGCTATAGACTTTTTCGGGACCCCAGAAGGCTTCCTCAAGACATTTTCAAGATGTCTCTCAACCCCTCCAGAGGAATCAGTGTTGTGTCATTTATCATCATAAATTAGGTTTGCCTCTTCTAGAACATCACAAAAATGGAGTCATAGAGTATCTGCTCTTCTGTGTCTGGCTTCATTAGCTCATTTTTGAGAGTTAGCCTTGTTGATGACATAGCAGTAGTTTATTCTTTTTTATTGCTGTGTAATATTCCACTGCATGAATAGCCAGTTTCTCTACTCTTCTGTTGAAAAACATTTAGGTTTTTCCAGTTTGGAGCTCTTTTTCTGGAGTGTCTCTGATCTGTTCTTTTGATCTTTAATCTATCCTTACATAAGAACTGAGTAGGCTGGGGAGTACTGGACACTCTGAGAGGCCATGTTTTTTCTGTGAAAACAGAACCTGCTTCAAATGTAAAAAGCAAACAGTGATATACTAACAAATGCATGCAACTAAGAAACCATATCATATCTTTCATCTAACATGCATTACTTCTCTATATTTACCAGCCACATATGATGAAAGTGATAATAATTCATAATAATAATAGGGCAACTCATAATTCCTTTCCTTTCAGTCCTTTCTTATTCAGTAGTAAGCTGAAGGTAGAGATTCTTGGAAGAATGTGCATTTATAAAATAAAAACAGTTGACTTAATTTGGTACAGCTTTTCCCAGGTTCTGGTAAGAACAAAATATATACAACATTTGAAATACAAATTGTGTAATTTTGGTGATTCTGCTATAAATTCTCATATTCCCATTCAATACCAGAATTGTGCAATGTAAAGAATGATAAAGTCCATGCTAATCATGTAAAATTTTGATTTCTCCTCACTTAGAATGACATTAAATAACAAATAAAAGCACTATGACAGATGGGGAGACTACAGAAGAAAAGGGGGAATTTTTTATATTTTAGTATGTTGAAAATATTTGTTCCTGCCTTTTTAAAAAATTTATTTATTTATTTATTTGACAGAGAGAGAGATCACAAGTAGGCAGAGAGGCAGACAGAGAGAGAGGAGGAAGCAGGCTCCCCGATGAGCAGGGAGCCCGATGCAGGGCTCGATCCCAGGACACTGGGATCATGACCTGAGCCGTAAGCAGAGGCTTTAACCCACTGAGCCACCAGGTGCCCCCTTGTTCCCACTTTTTGAGAAAAGACCCTGCACGGGACATAATCGTGTGGCCAGGATATGCACCATTTACTGTAAGAAGGATGGAAAATAAGACAGGCGTCTCCCTTCATGTAGACTTTCTCAGATAGTCTTGAGATTCTCCTGGGGGTTTGATGCCGGTAGACAGGAACAAGCTCTCTCCCATTCTTTGGCTTTGATCTGTATTCTGGAAGGGGCTGCTGTCACTGTCTGGTTGAGAGTGCCATTTGTGATCAGGCTGCTTGGCTGATGAACCCACTGGACCCCACAGGGTTCCGCCAGGGGCCACTCTGAGGCTCCCGGTGATCAGTCATTAATCAGCTTCCTCCCAAACCATTTACGTGATGTGATTTCACTGACTCCAACTTGACAAAATGTAATTTGATTAAAATTCAGCGAGCTGCTCAGCACAACAATTTGTTGCACAAAACGATGTGATTGAAAACGAATAATCTATAGTTTTTATAATTTCTAATTCATTTTCAGTGAACAGGCATTATGTGTGGCTTGACTGGAAATGAATTAGAAATAACAACACAAACTTCTTTTGGAAATGAGAAGAAAATGAGTCAGATGAATAAAAGTGTGGCAAAACCACCCTCCTGTGCATTAAACTGTCCTAAGTAGTCCTCTATGAAAAGAGGGAGAGGGGAGAGAGAGAGAGAGAGAGAATGAAAAACCAACCACCTGTGAGTATGGAATATTTATATTACTTTCAGTTCAGTGATTTTTGTGCATACCATTTCTGTCTGATCCTCGTGGTCTGCAGGGGAGTAAGGGGGACAAACAGCCTCTTCTGTCCCCTCTTCCTAGTGACTGTTGTCTCCAGGCACTAAGGTAGTCCTATACTTGTGCACAAGAACACCCTGTTTAAAAAAAAAAAAAAGATTTATTTATTTATTTGAGAGAGAGAGAGAATGAAAGAGAGAGAGCATGAGAAGGGGGAGGTTCAGAGGGAGAAGCAGACTCCCCGCTGAGCAGGGAACCCGAAGTGGGACTCCATCCTGGGACTCCAGGATCATGACCTGAGCCAAAGGCAGTTGCTTAACCAACTGAGCCACCCAGGCGCCCTAGAACACCCTAGTTTTGTTGGCTACCGTCAGTGTCTACCCCTAAACCCACACGCCATGTGGGGGAAGCCAGTAGTCTAGCTGAGTACTCTGGGAGGGCATTCCATACCCCAGTTCTCCCCATCTCCTCTCCTTTTTCCAATGTACAGCCACATGAGCACATCCCCCAACATCAGCTTCCACCCTCTGCCTAAATGCAGCCAAGCCCCATGCTTCTCAGGGCAGAGCAAACACAAGCGAGCGCATGCCCCAGGAATCTCTCCAGGCTGACTCCACCGGTTCCATAAATAGTAAGTTCAGAAACTGGTTCGGTCTCCTTTAGAAGTAGAAATGATCTATGATGAAAACGAACATCCTACGCAAACCTTTACTGCGGACTTTAAATATAGGCTAGTGACCTTATAACCCTTCTTGTATTTTTCCCACAACTGATCTGCTTTAGATATTATGCCTGTCTCAGCACATTTGCTCTTTTATAGCCCCGGGGATTTGTTTGGATCATGTTGTGCCTTTGCTGATGCATGTATTAGGTGATCTTTTCTCAGAAGCAGTCTACCCAGAGCCAAAATACCAAGGGATATAGGTCAGGAGGGTAAATTGTTCGAGCCCTTTTTTTTTTTTCTGATGCTGCATATGTACTGTACTTCTATGATCATTTGCTCAATCATCTGAAGGATATTTTCCAAACACCTCTAGCTGCTGAGGATTCAAGAGTATAGGATACTGGCCACTTTATTTAGGCAGCACATTATTTATAGGGCTAGCCACATCCATGCACAGTTTCCGGACAGGGAAGTGAGTGCCTTCGTTAAGATATAGGCATGTGCTTTTGGAACAAAGGGCTGGGACACCCAAATCTTAGCCTGATGAAGGCAGTGGGACAGAAGCTTCCATCAAGAAAATGACAAGTCAGGAGAGTCTCAAAGGATGAGTAGGTGTCACTAGAGACAAGGTTTTTTAAAAGACGTTTCAGGCAAGAGAGCAGAATTTACAAAGGTTCCGACAGAAGAGAAAAAACAATGGCACATTCAGGAACTGGGAGGCGGCAGGTCCCAGGAAGGCTGGGACATTACATATGCATGAGGGAGTGGCAGGGGGTATGCGGGCTTCGTTGCAGGAGCTTGCACTTCCAAAGACTTTGAGCACAGGATGTCCCTGATGAGGAGGACATTGTATAAAGGCCAGTCCGGCCAGAGCTTAGGAGAGGGCAGAAAAACCTGTCAGGAGGCAGGGATAGGAACTGGGCTAGAAAGGTGGAAGGAACACAAAACAATGACAAGAGGAAAGGAGGGGAAAGAAAACATTTCCAAAATATAAAAAGGGATAGGATTTACTGGGCATCAAAGCTGACCAGATGCTAGGAGGGAGAGATGGAGGGATCCACGCAGACTGGGTGGATCGGGATGGTGTTTTGTGGGGAGATAGGGAAAAAGCAAAGTTCAAGACGAAAGAGAAGGGCCTCCGTTTTAGACATGCTGAATATTTAAAGTCAGCTTTGTGGAAATGTAATTAACATATAGCAAAATTCACCCTCCTTTGGTATCCGGCCCTGTGAATTTTGACTGACAGATGTAAACATTCATGTGACCCCCATCAAAATTGACATGGAGGATATTTCCACCATTCCAGAATGTTCCCTCATGTCCCTTTATAGCAAATACCTTTCCCCAACTCTACCTCCAGGAAACCACTAATCTGTTTTCTGTCTCTAACAGTTTTTCCTTTTCTAGAATGGGACTTAAGTGAAATCATGCAGTCCGTGAGATTTTAAAGTCTGACTTCTTTTACTTGGTATAATGTTTTTGAGATTCCTGTAGTTATTACAAGTATCTGTGGTTTCTTGATTTTACTTATAAGTAGGAGTATATTCTACGGGTGTACCAAAGTTTGTTTATCCATTCGCCAGGGGATGAGCATTAACGTTCTTGCCAGTTTCTGGAGATTATGAATAAATCTGTTACAAGCATTTACATACAGGTGTTTGTGTAAACATAGGTTTCTTTTTTCTTTCGGGTGAATACCTAGAAGTGGGACTGTTGAGTCATGTGGTAAGTAGACATTTAGCTTCATAAGAAATTGCCGAACTGTTTTCCAGCATTTTAGTATTGACGTTAGAAAAAAAAATGCCATTCTAAAGGGTGCGTATTGATACAGCACTGTGGCTTTAGTTCGAATTTTTGTAATGATTAATGATCTTTTCCTATGCTGATTTCACATCCATGGGTCTTTTTTGTGAAGTGTCCATCAAGTAGCATGAATATGTATTTTTATTGAGTTGTTTACTTGGTAATGAGTTTATATACTTATAAATATATTTGGGATCCAAGTCCTTTCTCTGATACAGGGTTTGGAGGTATTTTCTCTCAATCTATGGCTTATTTTTTCATTTCCTTAGCAGTATTGTTGAAGCTGAAGTTTTTAGTTTAGATTAGGTACAATTTACCAATTGTCTCTTTTATGGATTACACTTTTGGTGTTGTATAAAAGGAATCCTTGTCTAACACAAGCTTCAAAGTTTTTTTTTTCCTGTTTTCTCCTAGAAATGTTAAACTTTTAGGTTTTACATTTAGATCTGTGATCCACTTTGATTCGTTTTTATATATAGTTCAAAATATGGGTTGAAGTTTATTATTTTTTTTTAATCTGCAAGTGGATTTCAATTGTTCCAGAAGCCCTAGTTGAAAGACTATCTTTTCTCTATTGAATTGCATTTAGATCTTTGTCAAGAATCAACTGATCGTGTGTGTGTGTGTGTGTGTGTGTGTGTGTGTGTGTGTTTATATTCTCATCTCTTCCTTGCTATAATAAAAGCTCTTTGAGGCTGGAATATATATTTTTATATTGATTTTTCCACCGCTTTTATCACAATGTTCTTTATACAAGAGATACTCCAGTAATGTCGCAGGTAGCAGAAAATAGCTCTCCAACAATTAGGAATGGAGTTTGAATCCTACCACTTCTACCCATCAGTGTGACTTTAGATCAGTTACAGATCTTCTCTACATTCAAATTTCTGCATTTTTGAGTGTCATCATATTTAGCTATAGGATGTTGGGAGGATGAAATGAATACAGAAAGAGAGATTTGGTATTCGAGCCTATGAGGCCTAACAGGTAGTAGGTGCTCATATAGTTATGTAACTAAAATCCATTTAAGAAAGATGAATGTGAAAAAATGGATATCAAATTATATGAACTCAGTTAATTTTGCATGTTTCCCAAAGAATATTAAGACTTCCAGTCATCTATGAAATAGCAGCTGCTTCCAATTATGGACTAATTTGAATAAAGTAACATCAACTCAGGGAGGTGTACAAGGTGAAGAAAAGGCCAGGTAGGCACAGAAACAGTCTTTCTATTCTGGGCTGAAAATCTCAGGAGCTCTGCTGGTGGGCCAAGGAGTGCTCATTTTTTATTGTGTTTCTTTCTTTCTTTTTTTTTTTTAAAGATTTTATTTATTTATTTGACACACAGAGAGAGATCAGATCACAAGCAGGCAGAGAGGCAGGCAGAGAGAGAGGAGGAAGCAGGCTCCCCGCTGAGCAGGGCCCGATGCGGGCCTCGATCCCAGGACCCTGAGATCGTGACCTGAGCCGAAGGCAGAGGCTTTAACCCACCGAGCCACCCAGGCCCCCTTTTATTGTGTTTCTGATCACAGAACAGAGTGTGTTTCTTCAGACGTGTCTGCTGCATCCACGGGGCTGTGTGGAAAGACGATATATGAGGCGGGAACTTTTTTCATGTCACTACAAGGGTGTTCCCACCTGCCACAGCCTTTGCCATACCACTGAGAGCCCTGCGAATTTTCTTCCCTGTCCTCTCCATGAACATAAAAATCTCAAGACCTGGTCTAAAAATAGCCAGGGACTGAACAGAAGGCTTTTGTTGGACGAGAGAATGTATCGCGGGAGCTACTTGATGACTTGCGTGTTGTTAGACATCCATTCCTTTCCCAGGACTGCCCGGGGCAGGTGGGGTTATACTCCAAGTCTGAGGGTACCACCAGGGTACCCTCCTGTGGACTGTCACCAGATGATTGAGGACACTGTGACCAGAATTTTCTTCCTTAGTTGTCCATTTTGTGAGATTTTTCCTTCTACTAAATACAAACAAAGTCTTATGGAATTGTAAGCTCAGACACAAAATTTATGGGTGAACATATCAAAGCTGGGCAGTTTTACTAGGATGGGAATCTAAACAGATGGTTTTCTCTGGAAAACCAAAACGGCTTGTTGAATCTGGCTTGGGCCCTGACTGAACGTGGTGGCCACTAAGGGATTTGGAATCTCTGGAGGGGACCCATGAATGGTGTGTCAACGGCAGCTATGTGGCCATCACTGCCCCTGTGTGGCCATCTTTCAGTGACAGGACAAATGGCACCAGTCCCTGGGCTGTCTCATTGGTGGGGGTAGAGTGAGACCTTTAAACGTACCCTTTTTATTCTTCCACCTCAGAGTTTATAAGTCATGCCCAGGAATTTTCCAAATGCAATGTGTACACAGAAGAACACCTTTATTTTGGGAAGACACAGCAAATTCCGCCAAACCCTCCTAGTAGCCTGGCAAGTCAATTAGGATTTGAATGAGCTCTAACAGATTGCTTGATTTGATAGCTTGATTCGGACTGGAGCAGTTTTTGGCTACCTATCACTTGCAAAATAAAAGCACTGAAGATTTATTTTCTCAGAGGGATTTTTTTCTTGACCTCATATTTTCAATGAGTGCTTTTCCTTCTGTGATGTAACAGTGGGGCCAGCTTCGTGGGTGTGCAACCTGTGCAACTGCGTGGCACCCCACATTTGGAAGGGCCTCATGCTTGTTTTATGCTCTTCTGTTTAAATACTTTTTTATTTTTTTTAACAAGAGGCCCTGCACTTTGGTTTTGCCCTGGGGCCTGTACCAGTCAGCATTCTGAGTTATAAACTTTAGCAGAGAAGGAAAAGTTTGGAAGGAGGTTAGTGGCCAGTAGTCAGTGGTAAGCCTCAAGAAGCAGCCTTGGAAAATGCTAGGCATTACTGGCTACTTCAGACGCCAGTTCAGATATTGCCACAGGAAAAGAGTGGCTAATCACTGCTGCTGTCCCCACTGCTAAACAGAGGGGACAGCTGCCACCAGGGAAGGAGTCTAAACTGTGTCTGCTCTCTTGATTAAACTCCAAGTTAGGAGCCTTCGTTGTGCCAATCACGGGTCATCATTTTTGGCCCCGTGTCCAGGGTTGAGAGAGGAAATGAATATGCCCTTCTATCTTTTATATTGAGAATGGACCCTGGCCAACTACCAGGCGCACAGAGTGACACATTCCCCAAACAGTGAGCAGGAAGGAGACGATTCAAATTCTGAACAGTCAAAACACCATGAAAAAAAAGGGACACATGTCATCTCACCTGCATTTTTAGATTCTTTAATTATCTGGTCAATCTTTCTTTGCATTCTTTTCAATATATCCTCTTTGCCAGCTTTCTCATGGTGTTGCTCCTAGGGTACTCTACCCTAGTTTGGATTCTCACCTGCAGATATTTCTGGTTGAACTCTTAACTCCATAGCCAATGATCCTGAATGTCTCCAGAATCAACTTACCCTTTCTCCTCTCCCATGCTCTCTACTTCCCTCACAACGTTTCTCTGTAATATTGCAGCTTGGAATCACTCTTTAATATCATAATTCAAATAAACCCCATTCAATTACATGACAGGCTACGATCACAGTAAAAGGATCCACTGGCATGTTCCTGAAAACATTACTAGTTTGGTATCTAATTCTACAGAGACTGAAGATCTTTATTTCACTCGCTAATCTAAGGAATGGAGTCTAAACAGTGAGGAGACTAATTGGGAATATCTAATTTTGATATTCCTCCCAGCTGATTACAAATAAGAAATGCAATCATTTCAACGATTCAGCTGGGATTTTTTTTTGTTTGTTTGAGTGTTTGTTTTAGATACATATGATAGAGTATATTTTATTTCTTCGGAAATTATTATAGGATTTCTTTCAGGTTTTCTTTTTTTTTTTTTTTTGGAATTGACTACAGACTTATTGAGTCTTTGATAAAGTCCTTTTAATTTGCACATCATTAAGAAATCCATGCACTATCAGGTTCAAAAGGAGAGCAAGACAGGTTTGAATAAACTTTACATAAGTCAAGGAGCATGGCCATTCTGCTTTAATTTCACCATTTTTCAGGATCATATTAAATTTTACTGGGGCCTGTCTTGAGGCTCTGTCTTGTCACCTTTCTGAAAAGTACATGAAAAAAAAAAAAAGGGAGACAGATAAGGTGGAAGCAGAGGACAATGAAGAAGGATAAAAGACACTGAAGTTAAGACATCGTCCGTTTCTCCCCTCACTTTCTCTCACCTTGTCTTTCTTGGCTCCCGAAGCATGAGCCATGAGCAGAAAAGGTGATGAGGTCTTAGTGTAACATACACTAACAAGCGTTCCTTAACTCTCGTTTCTCCAAACTTTTATTAAAGTTAATGTATTCTATAGAGTGTTTTCCTCATATTGTCTGATCAGTTAAAATTTAATTTTGATATTATTTTCAAAATTAAATATTTTTCCTGCTATCTAATATACAGTTCTCAGTAATGATAGCAACTCATTTCAGTGCTTCCCTTAGGAACAGCTTTTATTTTCACAGTGTATCTATGAATCTTTTCACAGGTGCTTATTTAAAAACGTGGCCAAAGAATACTTTATGTCTCACGCAATATTTTAGGTATTAAATCATATTCAAACTCTTACAGGGAGTTTCATTAACATAGGAATGATTGAAGAGAATATGGATCAGCATATAGACTGACTAATACAGGAAACAAAAACTGGAAGAACATTTAAAACAGAAAAACGAATCAATACACCTAACACAGAGGTTCAAATTTCTGATTTTTACAGACATTTCTTAATCTTGGTTTTATGTTACTCTTTTCCAAGGCAAACTCAAAAGCAGAATACTGCAGTGTGAAGAAATAAAAGTGAAAGTATTTAGCTACATTGTTACTCTTTAAATGGTGTATTATCTTACTAATTTCAAATGTCAAAATTCTAGACTTTGGTTCCATGAGACTTTGGATGGTAAATTATATGCACTCCGGCCCCTTACCCCCATAGGGACACTCTCTGGGAATTGGTAAATATTTTCTCATCTCTTCCATTGATTTTGATTTTAGAACACCCCTTACTTTTCCCCCTTAGGCTTCTGAAATTGAATGAAAATGAAATATGTAGCTACAAGGGATTTTGTTCCTTAAATTAGGTGTGGAAACAATGCAAATAAATTGTCTGAGGAATTGAAACCATATTAGCTTGTCACTCAAACTGAATTAAAAATAATTTCTCCATGATATTCAAAATATTAGAATGAGTGAACATCTCATTAGTGATGTCTTTTCTGAAGGAAACAAAATTTTTCTTTTAGAATGTGGTCATCACATAATCATTGTTTTCTTGGAGAGATTACCTGTTGGTCTCAAACTGGTTGTAATATTGAAAGCGATATATTGTGGAGTTAGTCCATCTGTAGATCATACAGTCAACACTGTCAAAGGGATTGACTTTTCCAGAAACATGGCCAAGAAGCCTGCTGAAAATCCCATACAAATTTGTTTGAGAAAGCAACCTTTTTTGGTAATGAAGAACTATTATTCAAAATTTCTTAGAGTATTCTTAGTTCTACGCTGTTTCTTAAAGGAACAATTGTGTACCTATTAATTATAATACACTATTGTTTCTGGTATTGACTGCAGTTATTTTAATTTCATTTATAGATCTAGTAGACATGAATTTCATTCAATTGTCCCTAACTTATCTGATTGTCTCAAGCAGCTCACTCTGAAGTAATACTCCATAGGAGGGTAATGTTCTAAAACAAATATGTGGTTGAGATTAGAGAGTGAGGTTTGGAGGTTTCTCATAGTTCAACATGTCAATAATAGAGGAGGTTTCAGTCCTAGGGAATCATCACTGAAGTGTGTAACCTATCATCAATTTCTTTTTCATCCTTATAGAACTGCAAATAAAGTATAATTTAGTAGTGTTCTGTGTGTAACTGCTGTTTGCTCTTTTTGATAGGAGAGCTAGACTTTGCTATAACCTAAAGAAGCAGGTCATAGGGGATTACTATCACTATGAAGGTCACAGGGGCTGATCGGACAAGGCCATGGTGAAGATGACTAGTATGATATCATTTTGATCAAGAGGGAAAGTTTTCTCCCCCTTCTACTGGTCAACAATAGAATTGTCAGAGGCATTTCCTTTAGGAATTGCTGCCTTTCAATAGTGTTTGAGGAGGGTTCTTCAGGGCCTGAAGTAATAGAAATGATAAACGTTCCCTGGAAAACACAACTTTTAAAAAATGGTTATTTATTAGTTAGTGTGTAAGTAGTGGTCTTCCAAAAAGATGACCCAGTATGGATTAAAAGACAATGTTTGATAACAAATGGCTCTTAAGGTTGAGGAAATATTTAACCTTTTGAGAATCAATGGGATGTAAATTCAAATAATACATGCCAGTTTCTTTTATTAATTTTATGAAGCTTGGAGAAAAATGTAATATCCATTTCTGGCAAGAATGTTGAAAAATAGGTTCTTTGTATTCTACTCTTGAGAAAGCAGAGAGCCACAAATTTCTTGATGGAAATTTGGGAATACAAGTTAAAATCTTTAAAAATGTTTATGTCCTCTGACTCCAGGAATTTATTCTGAGGAAAATATTCCAATTATAAGAAAGTTGTCCTAAGAAAGTAGCACAACAGTGTATGTACAGGATGACAATTAAAACTGTACCTATAATTATAAAACATTGGGAATAACCACAGGGACAATTAAAGATTAATTTTAAAATGTGGACCAAGTGGGTTATGCAGACATTCACAATTAGAGTGGAAGGATACTTGAAATGGAATGATACTTACAACAATGCTAATTGAAAAACAGCAAGTTACAAAGCAGTATGTATAGGGCAATGTTCTTTTTATAAAATAAGACCGGAGGGATATACACCAACATTTATTACTGATAGAATGGACAAATAGATTGTGGTATATTCCACAATGGGGATATCACAGAGTACACTGAAAATAAATGAACTATTGCTACACAGGACAACATGGAAGAGTCTTACAAATCTAGTATTGAATAAAACAAATAAGGAACACAAGAATACATATGGCGTGATTTCACTTATATATACCTCAGAAATAGTCAAAACTAAACTATATGTTTAAGGATACATATATGGATGATAAAACTGAAGGAAAGCCAGGAATAAGTGTGACACAACTCGATAGTGGCCACCTCCGGGGAGGAGGGACAGGGCTAATGATAGAGACACAGAGGATGCCAGGAAGAAAACCACAAATGATTTCTTGATCTGCGGAGTGATTAAATGACAGTCACTTTGTATCTCTTTGCTAAACCATAAATATAGTTTTTGTATTTATTATGTGGCCATGTTATATTTTGTTATTGAATTATATTATGATATTCATTATTATTCGCTGTTGTTATTAAAATTGTTATCAGAGGAGATCTCTGGTTGTGACATTACAGGTTACCTTAGTTTCATTTTTTGGCTTGTATACGTAGATTGAATTTTCTACAATGAAGAGGTGTTACTTTCCTTTGAAAGTATCCTTTGAAATAATCCTTTGCCCCAGCGGGGTTTTGGGGGTAAGAAGTAGGGGGTAAGAATTGTTCCATGTATATGAGTATGCAGTGGTTCGTATTTTGGTAACTATAGTAATTTCTTGACAATGTTAATTTCGTAATGGGCACAATTTAGAAATCTTTATTCTCATGCTCTAAGAAAAGAAAACAACATGGAGAAAGTTGATGTAAAAAGAGACCCAAGAGGGCCTGGGTGGCTCAGTCAGTTAAGGTTTGCCTTCAGCCCAGGTCATGATCCTAGAATCCCAGAATCAAGCCCCGCATGGGGCTCCCCACTCAGCGGGGAGTCTGCTTCTCCCTCTGACCCTTTCTCCTCTCATGCTCTCTCTCTCTCTCTCACTCACAAATAAAATAATAACAAATAACTCTCTCTCAAGTAAATAAATAAAATCTTAAAAGAAAAGACAAGAAACATAACTGGCACAGTAACTTAATTACACTAGTGAGAAGTCTAGGAAAGGGTTTCTCAGCTTAACAGACGTATGCATTTTCCTTTATTTTAAAATTTAAATGATCTTTATTAGCTGGTTTAGAGTTTTTGTAATTATGGTCTTTAAATATGAGAGCAAATAACTTGGAAAAAATACAGCATATTTACATTTAACCACAAACTATCTAAAAAAGTGACTTTGGACACATTGTGTAACTGACATTATCCTGATGGATATTACTCATTATGCCTTCAAGACTTGCAGGGATTTGGTGTCAAGAAGCTAACAACTCGGGGTACCTGCGTGGCTCAGTCGTTAAGCGTCCGCCTTCAGCTCGGGTCATGATCCCAGGGTCCTGGGATGGAGCCCCGCATCAGGCTCTCTGCTCAGCAGGAAGCCTACTTCTCCTTCTACCACTCCCCTTGCTTGTGTTCCCTCTCTCTCTCTCGCTCTCTCTCTCTCTCTCTCTCTCTCTCTCTGTCAAATAAATAAATAAAATCTTAAAAAAAAAAAAAAAAGCTAACAATTCTTCTCCAGAGCATTTGTCCCTAATGGGAGAGGGAATGGGACAAAGAGGTTCTTTCTTTCCACAGGAAACTGAGTTGAGCTCCATCTCTCTCTGTCTCCTCAGACCAGGGTGCTGAGGAGGGTATCACAGCATGTGCACTGCACAAAGGCCCAGGCGTCCAGTGGCAATAAAATCTGGTTAATGTTCTACTAGTTTAGGCTTGGACTCTGTTCCAACACTGTACTATCTCAGAGAGGAGTAGAATTTGTTGTTGCTCTGAAGGTTCCATTTTTTTTCCTCTAATATATCTTCCTAGAAGAGCATTTTAAAAATCTTATACCAGGGTTTCTATAGGGAGACTTCATGTGTGCCTAAGACTCTATGTGGGTGTTCTGCAAGCAGTATTGTCTCTCATTGAGATGGTTCACTGAGCTTGGATGAAAATGCAATACTGAGGCATTTCATTACACTTCTGGCAGCCACAGAGAGGCATTTGTAGAACTAACAAGCAAGGAGATGGTGTGTGTCAGCCATGTCCAAGCCAGGACTCTTGACTCCCTGACCAATACTAGGTCTGCTGTATTAGTTTCCTATTGCAGCTGTAACAAATTACTACAAACAGTGGCTTAAAACTGCCCACATTTATTCTTTTACAGCTCTGGAGTTGAGAAGTCCAAAATCAGTTTCACTGAGCCAAAATCAAGGTGACCACACCTTCCAGAACCTCCTTCCAGCAGCTCAAGGAGAATCTATCCCCTTGCAATTTCCAGCTTCTAGAACAGCAATCCTTACATGCTTGCCCTCTGTGGACAAAATATTTTCCTGGTGCTTTCTTTCTCCAGCACTTCTTTTTGGGAACAATTTTGTCCAGAGAATGCATGCATTTACTTATTTTATGGGAAACTATTCTTCCCTACATTAGGGTTTAGCAAGAAAATTAACTTTGCTCATAAAACTTTGCTCTTTAAACATAATCCTGGCCCCTCCTTCCATCTTCAAAGCCAGCAGGGTCCCATCTTGCTTAGGTCCTCTGTTCCTTCTTCTTCTCATCTATAGTGAGATCTCCTCCTACTTCAATTCTTTAAGGATACTTGTAATTACATTTAGGGCCCCTGAAATAATCCAGAAAATGTCCCCCTTTCAAAATACCAAATTAGGGTGCCTGGGTGGCTCAGTGGGTTAAAGCCTATGCCTTCAGCTCAGGTGGTGATCGCAGGGTCCTGGGATCGAGCCCCGCATCGGGCTCTCTGCTCAGTGGGGATCCTGCTTCCTCTTCTCTCTCTGCCTGCCTCTCTGCCTACTTGTGATCTCTCTCTGTCAAATAAATAGGTAAAATCTTAAAAAAAAACAATTTATATCTATAAAGTCTCTTTGGTCATGTAAGAACATTCACAGGTTCTGAGGCTAACAACCTGGATAACTTCTGGGAGCATTACTCAACTACCACAGGTACTGTGCTCCCAGATTCATCAAGGAGCATGGATGAGCCTACTGATTATGAACTGGAGAACATGTGGCATAAGGGTGATGATGTGTGAGATGCACATAGGAACTAATTGTGAAGAGAAGTATATCCAAATATCACTTAGAGAATACATGCTTTACAAGAATGTTTCCAAGGTACCTTTGAAAAAAGAAAAGAATATTTAAAAGAATATGGAATTATCAGCCAGAAGGCCTCTAGGTCCTTTGCTTGACTGGTTAGGTAACATTGTGTAAATCACTGAGTATCAGTGAGACTCAGTGCCTATACGGCCTTAAAATGAGGCAGCTGGATTAGTAACTGCTAAGCTTCTTTCTAGCCCCAATTTTTGTGCAAGCATTTATCATTACAACACATTATTAAATACCTGCCATGTAGAAGAGCCAGCACTCTTATAAATTGTGGAGATGTAAAGATGAGAAGAGAGCTTAGTGGTACTACTATTCCAGAGTTTACTTTAAAGATGTTGAAAAATGAGAATGGCATAAGATACCTAATTATTAAATAAGTGCCCAAAAATTAGACAAGTAACTGTGTGTGTGATTTTGCCAAGAAGTGGGTGGAATAAACTGGCAAGATTCGAGATGAGGGAGAAACATGTTTTCGATCTAAGACATACTTCTGGTATTTATGTTTAAAAAAAAGGGGATTGCTGCTCATTTTTTAATTTTAAGTATGTAAACTTTTCAACACTTGGTGGGTAGTTTTAATTTAACTATTAAAGAAGTATCATAGATAAAATTGAACTACTATATTAAAAATGTATAGAACCTAAATCTATTGTCTAATTACATGAGAAAAGAGTCTTCTATACTGGACATTGATAGAATGGTGTTCCAAAATAGGTAGATTAGATACAAAAAGGTAAATGTTTACATCTTTTTTTTTTTTAAAGATTTTATTTATTTATTTCACAGAGGGAGAGAGATCACAAGGAGGCAGAGAGGCAGGCAGAGAGAGGGGGGGAAGCAGGCTCCCTGCTGAGCAGGGAGCCCGATGTGGGCCTTGATCCCAGGACTCTGAGATCATGACCTGAGCCGAAAGCAGAGGCTTTAACCCACTGAGCCACCCAGGCGCCCTAAATGTTTACATCTTGAGTAAAATTTTTAGAGCTAAGAGAGACTTTAGAAATCATGGTATGAATGTCTTTTTTAAAAACTTATAAAAATAGGTATTCATAACCTCCTAAATATTTGTTAAAATAGATCTTTAAAATCCCTAAGTATCCTTTTCTCTCATGTCAGTATTTTTCCCCTGTAAAATGCCACCTTCCTCAAATTAGAGGAGCTATAATTTGCTTCAAATATATGTTATATCTGTAAATTAATTCCAAAGAAATCCAGAGAAGAGCAAAAAATTAACAGATTAACGAAACTGTGAAATCATTTATTATTATATTACTGACAGTAATTATGCTTTCTGCTTGTGCTTTAAGTGTGACACTGTGAAGCCAAGTGATATAATGGGGACAACTTGACAGCAAATCCTGATCAATTTGCAAATTGCAATCGATCAGTTGCAATTTGAGCCTAAATTCTCACCCAGATCTGCTGTGTGCATATATGTTTTTTTGGCATGAGTCCTGGCTGCAACTGGTAATTTAAAGACAGGATTTCAAGGAACATTCCTGCCTTATTCTCTCCGTTGCCCTCAGCCCTTACCACACAGCATAGCCCTATTAATTAATCTATGCATCTCATACTTGAAGACCTAGAGGAATTTTGTTTTTAATAACACCAGTCCTCTTTTCCATCAATTTTTATCATATTTAAGTGGGAGTGTCGCTTAATTCTTTTTTTTGTTGTTGTTGTTATGAAATCACAAGAAGGATTGATATTATTCTATTTTTAATTTTGGCTGTTGCAGGAAGCATGTCTCTTGCCCACAGATGACTGCACTTCCTATTTGGGAATTTATTGTATGTGTGACCCACTCTTCGTGTCCCATATGAGCAGGAGCTTAGGGAAAAGAGAATAGTTCTATTTAAGAGACACTTACTTTGAAAAAAATAAAATATTCTTTGCCTTGAAAAGTTTACTGAACCTGCCTTTGTGAATGTTCCAGGTAAGGTTCACACCAGGTCAAAGAGTCATTGTAAATGTCTAAAGTTCATGAAAAGCAAATCTGTTGATCTTTTCTTTTTAACACTGTGTCAGTTTCATCTCTTCTATTTAAATTTTCTTTTCTCTGTTTCTAAAATGGCCATATTATTCAGAACAAGCCCTTTTGGAGAAAAAAATTCCCCAATCCACTAGGAAAAAAGATCAAAGAAATTTCATTGCAAATGAGACCATGACACCAGTGATTTAGATGGGATAGCATGTTCTGGGTTTCAGCAATAAGATAACAGCTCCCTTGGCTTCTGCTCTTGGAGAGGTTTGAACTACTCTGGCAGCTCCCTGGCATGATTTAAGGCAGCGATTCTGGCCTGCTGTTCACACTAAAGCAGAGACAGAGCAGTGCGGGAGGTAGTGAAAGGCTCACTTGCCACGTAACGGAAAGCCGTGGAGAAATTCAAAGAGCTATTTAAACTCGGAGTCAACACTTGAAGTTCTCATAGTTTGGGGGTTGAAAATAAGAGGCGTTTGTATTAGGCTGAGGCAAACACTGGAGGCAACCAGCGTTTAAGAAAATTCTTGTGGAGTTCAGTCAGCGACGAGATAGGAAGTGCTGGTCCCCGTTCTGGAAAGACAGCTAGTTGATGGTGCCGGGTGATGTGGCTGGGCAGAGGAGAGGCAGAGCGAGTTCTTCTAATGTAGGATGTCACTAGATGTCACTCTGGATTTCATTATTTGGTAGTCTAAAGATTTTAGCAGCTTTGCCATTTTGCTACCAATGTCTCTTACAGAACCTGAATAGACAATGTGAAATGTGCATGAATAACAGGGAATTGCTGACTGAATGTCAATGTTCGCGTGTGTGACTTCTATTGATCATTCATTATTGACACGAAGGTTTCTAGCGTCTCTGCTTTTTCACTTTAAACTCCTTCTCAGCTAAAATTTCCAAGCATCTGAACGGGGAGGCCTTGAAGAATGGGATGATTCAGGTCTCACAGGATGTTTTACAAAGTACTTTGACCTCTGGAAGAAATCACAAGTACTTTTCATAAAGACCCAACAACTGCTTTGAATAAAAATTCAAATACCAAGACAGAAAAGAAAGTACATCCTTTTCATATATAAACGGGTTAATCTGTACCTTTCTGAGTTTATGAATTGCTAAGAAGAACTTCGATGAGAAGAATTCTTGCATTTTTATTGTTGTGTTTGATAAATCCCCAAGCTTTATTTGGTGTGCTGCTAGTAACACCGGAGTGTCCCCCTGACCCAATGGTGACAAATGAAATGCTGTACAGTATCTGGTGATTGTGGATCCATGGTTTTATTTCTTTTCACTTTGTATACATTAATTAGGTATACACAATCAGAGCTGAGTGCAGAGGCAGCTAAATAAACAAATGACACTGTGGAAAGGTCTTTCTGCATACTAATCATATCCTACATCTGCAAGCAAAAGCTCTATAAATCGATTTGCTCTTTCACATCAAAAGACAAACAGTGATGCAAGTCAGCAGTTCCTTTGTCAAAGTCACAGAGATTGCTGTTCTTCACAAACGCATCTTTACAAAGCTGGATTCAACCATTTGACGATTAGCATTATTGGCAACTCTTCAAAGAAGATTCATCAAGTGATTTGCAATTGGATTGGGTACCATTTTTATGATGCTCGCCATGAAATCTAACTAAAAGTGATTGACATTTGAATTCTTGCTTGGAGGATGAGGAAGCCAACAAAAGAAAAGAAGTCTCCTGACTCCACAGAGACTGTGCCACACTTGTGTGTGTGTGGGCTAGTGTGGCAGCCACAGGGCACAGCTGGCAAGGCCTGACATGAAATGGGTCCCGGCTGATGGGCATTTCTAAGGGGAGGCCAGGAGAATGCGTCCTTGCTTCTTCATATTTGGGCTAAGAGCACACACGTCAAGCTTCAAGGAGTTTTGCAGGAGCATATTAAGATATTCTATTTTGTTGCACTGTTTGAGAACCAAAGGTCAGTTTGTGCTGGGAAAAACCTAGGGGATCCACGTTAACTAGACATGGATTGTGTTACATTAGTTGGGTAGGGAAATAAGAAATGGGGGAGAGAAAGAGAAAGGAGAAGTAGAGACTTCTCTGGGAAGAAATACATCCCAAGAGAGAATCCACAAAGCTTACAGGATCTCTAGGGAAATGCATAATTACGATGCTGACCGTGGCACCATGTTAGTTAAACTGGGGTATCTTCAGTATTTCTAACAACAGAGTTTTTAAAATTTGCCCTGGTATGGATCTGAAAATTATAGTAACTTTTTTTTTAAGATTTTATTTATTTATATGACAGAAAGAGAAAGATTACAAGTAGGCAGAGAGGCAGGCAGAGAGAGAGGAGGAAGCAGGCTCCCCGCTGAGCAGAAAGTCTGATGCAGGACTCTATCCCAGGACCCCGAGATCATGACCTGAGCTGAAGGCAGAGGCTTTAACCCACTGAGCCACCCAGGCGCCCTATAGTAACTTTTCCTATTGAATTTGACATTTGCCACTCAATTGAATTTAATTATTCAATGTTATATGTTCATTAGCTGTACCTGAGACACTGTTGAGGGGTAAACCATTCCTAAAATTAACCAGGGAGGATAATCCCACCACCATTCCAGGCTATACTTGGTATATTTCAGGTACACAATTCAACTCTCCCATTATTTTCAAGGAGGTCTGGCATTAACCTTGAAATGGTTAGTTATTACTTATTAAGTAATGTAACTTACACCAATAGAGGTGTAACTATTTTTGATTTTTGTTTTCTTTTTTTTTCTTTTTTCTTTCTTTTTTTTTTTTTTTTGGTCTTCCAGTTATCTTGGGAAAATCTTCTTAAGATTGCATCCTAAAATATCAGAGAATTTGTTTTAAAAATCAGGCTCATAGTCACAGCCTGAAGCAATAAGCAAGAGTTGTTGCATGATACCCAGACTGGTTAGGGAGAACAGTGTCTTCAGTTGTGCTGTGGAGTGAGTAGAGTATTCAACTTGGGCCGTGAACTCATGTTCTGACCTACTTCCGACAGGTGGCTCGAACCTACTGTGCCTCAATTTCCTACCTGCTAAATGGAGGCAGAAATATTGACTTATTACTGAAGAGTGTTCTGAAGATTAGCTAATAAATGATGGTAGGAAAGCTCTGTGCAATTCTAAAGTGCTATATAAATGATACATTGTTATCACCATCACTACTAATAATTATAACGATCATAAAAAGTGAATGACTCTGCTGTGGAGAGCTTGAGTCCCACAGGAAAGTTATTTTTTCTTAGTCTGTTTTCATGTTTTAACTGGGTCCTTAAAACTGCTTAATTGAATAAAAGCAAGGATTTCAGTGCTCTCAGCATTTGTAAACTCATTGAGGAATCTGCTCCAAAAATCAAAGGGGTCTAGAATTAGCATCTGTGTGGGCTCTGCATTTAAGGAATTATTCCTACCCCAGATTGTTTTTACATCATAAAATGAAGAATTGCTATTAACAATTAGGTTTCCTCTTTACTTAACTATCTTAAGTGCAGTCTGAAAAAAAAATAGAGTTTTGCAGAAAAGACCATAATACAAATATTCCTATCTTATTATCTAGAATTCGGCTCTATGCCTCTGGAAAAAACAGCAACTAAAATCTAGCCCACCAGCACGAAAGTGCTCCAGAAAATCTAAATATGGAACCATTCAAACACAAAAGTCACACACTTTATTCAAAAAACAGCATTCTGGGTCTATTGTTAGTTTATATTTATGGGTTTTTTTACACAGAATTTCCACATGATTGTTTCTTTGCTTCCTAAGCCGTATTAATAATAGCAAATTGGAAGGAAGAGGAGAGCTGCTGAGAATGAACACAGTAACATTCCAGTTATCTACTGCTGTGTAACAAACAAGTTTATTCCATTGAGGGGTCTGAAATTGGGCTAAGGCTCAGTGAGGATGGGACAGCTCCCCTCGACTTAGTATCAGAGGAGGCTCGAAGGTAAGGACCGAAAGCACCCAAAGGCAGCTGGCTCACCCAGCCAGCACTTGGGCTGGGTACACTCAGACAGGGCTGCTGGAACAGCTGGTGCTTCTTGGGTCTTGTTCTCTGGCTCTATGTGTTCTCTCCACACTGTCTCTTCAGCATGGCAGCCCCAGGGAGCCAGGCTTCTTACATGTTAGCATTGGGATCCCATGAAGTATGTTCTGGGGATGGGCTGGTGCCAGGAGGAGGCCGAATGGCATTTATGACCTACCCATGGAAGTCACACAGCTTCACTGTCTCAGTCAGCTCAGGGCTTTCTAACAAAAGTCCATGGGTTGAGCGGCGTCAACAATAGATATTTCTCGTAGTTCTTGAGGGTAAGATCAGGGTGCCAGCATGGTCAGGTGCTTGTGACAGCCCTCTTGCCTCATGTGTATCCTGCCATGGCAGAGAGAAAAAACTCTGGTCTCTGGTCTTATTCGTATAAGAGCATTAGTCCCATCATGGGGTTCCCACCCTCATGAACTTGTATCCATCTCATTACCTCCTAAAGGTCCCACCTTCTAATACCATCACACTGGGGACCAGGGATTCAAGGAATTAATTTGTGGGGGTCATCAACATTCAGTCTGTAATATTCACTTTTGCCACCTGCTGTTCCTTAGAAGCAAATCTCTAAGGCCAGTGCATATGTTGGTAGAAATATGGTAGAGTATAGGGGCCAAGCACTTTGGGCTCTCACAGTACAATGTGAATTTGAATTCTATAGCAACTACTAGGCATCTGACTCTGGAAAACATATTTTTTCTAAATGGGGGTACAAATAATTGTGGCAGGTCTCTATTGTTACGTACCATTCTGGTTCAGAATTTATTAGTTAAAGCAACTTATTATTTCCCACTGGTCTGTGGATTGATTGGATGATTCTTCTGTTGGTTTTTCCTGGCTCACTCAGGTCACTGCAGTCAGCAAGTGGACTGGGTAGGACTGGAGGGTGTAAGATGGCTTCAGATTAAGCGGTGGTTAATAGACTCCACCTATGAGTAGGAGGAGCCAGAAAATATTGTGTCCATGTGTTTCAATCTATGACAGTAGGGTCTACCTCACAGGATGTTGTGAGAATTAAGTAAGATATCTCTGGAAGGCCTTCATATAATCCCTGGATATAATAAGCACACTGTAAATGTTGGTTATTTTCAGAGAGATTATTCTAGAAATGCAATATAGAGTTTGTAAGGTTTTTCTGGTCGCGCACAGGAATAAAGACCGCTAAGGCAAATTATAGTCCAAAGACAGAGCTTTATTGCAAGCACCCTCGGGCGAGGTTCCGCGACTCTGAGAGAAGGGAGTCGGGGAAGTCGCGCGCAAGGCAGAGTGACGGGGGCTTTTATTGGGTAAAGCAGGGGAGGGGCTAGGCATCAGCCATCTTGATGAGTTTTGGCGGGAAGGTCCGCCATCTTGGACGGGCTTTGGCGGGAAGGTCCGCCATCTTGGACGGGTTTTCATTTTGTATAGCTTCCATCTCCTGCCAGCCCAACATTCCGACCTTTTGTTTTATATAATGGTACCAGGGGCGTCGATTCTTCTCTGGCTACTTCCTGCTGACAGTGGGGCGTCGCCATAGGGGTAGTCGGAAGTTGGCAGGCGGGAGTAGGGTTGCAGGAGGAGCTGATTTACTGATATTCGGGTAACCTCTCGTATCCGCTCCTGTATGTATTGAATAAGGCAAGGGGCAACTGAGATTAGCAGGAGAATTAAACATAGGGGTCCTGCCAGGGGGAGAAGCCACGTTACCCACGTATGGGGGTCTAGGCCCCATAAGGAGGTGTCTTCGCGCCTTGCTCGAATCCGGTCCCTGAGTTCCCGGATTTTGGAGGTGACTATACCCGATTGGTTGACAAAGTAACAGCATTCCTCATTTAGGTAGAGGCAGGTCCCTCCTTTCTCGGCGGTCAGGAGATCTAAAGCTCGTCGGTTTTGTAAGGCAATGGCCGCCAAGCTGGTGACTTGGGTCTGTAGGGCCGTAAGGGAGTCGGCGATCCGCTCCATGTCATCGTTGAGCGCTTGGGAAAGTTTATAATAGAAATCTATTGAAGTCCCAAGACCCGCTGCTCCGGTGGCCACCCCGGTGGTTAAACCTGCTCCTATTAGCAAGGGAAGAAAAATGCCCCTCTTTTCTCGGTGTGAGGGAAACAATATAGATAGGAGTTGGGAATGGGAGTAAATGTTGGTAGAAGGGGATAGCAGAATGAATATACAGTCCAGAGAGTCGTTGACAGTCAGGCATCGGTAGATTCCTTTTGGGCATAAGAGGAACACCCCCGGGGGTGTGCAGTAGGGGAGGGAGGTAGTGATGTTGGCAGTGTGTGGGGTGAGGGCGTCGATGGAGGAGGAGAGATTAAGGATTGGTATGGGTCCTCCTACGGGTCCAGTGTAAACCAGCTTATTAGGGAGGGTGACATTTGGGAGGGGCCACCAAGTCGGGATGGGAATTCCAACAATGTTGGAAAGGGCAGAAAAAGGAAAACAGATCCAGCAGTCGCTGTCGCGAGACACGTTCCGCCACAGGTTGTAGCTAGAGTTTAGAAGGGTCACTGTCAACTGCTTAGTGATAGGGACCTCTTGTATACTTTTAAGATTGATTCCCTTATAGGTAGGGTGGGTTTGGGTCTGTAACTGTTCGTTTATTTTTTTGGTTACCTGCTGGGTCTGATTGCGTGGGGCTAGGTCTTGTACATCCCCTCCATCAAAGAGTCTTATCTGGGCTAGGTACCTCCAGCATACTTTTCCCGTCTTGGGGAAGTTACTGCAGGGGAATTTGTACCTTTCGGTGAGGTCAGACATCAAAAAGGTTCTTCCTGGGGCATGGCTGGAGGTGCAAGTGGATGGTTTTTTTCCCTCATAGCATCGGCTGGGCACGTAGGTGAATGACTGAAAAAACCNAAAGTTACTGCAGGGGAATTTGTACTTTTCGGTGAGGTCAGACATCAAAAAGGTTCTTCCTGGGGCATGGCTGGAGGTGCAAGTGGAATGCGGGCCCCGATCCCAGGACCCTGAGATCATGACCTGAGCCGAAAGCAGAGGCTTTAACCCACTGAGCCACCCAGGCGCCCGGAAGAGGACTTCTTAAACACTAACTCAAAAGCATCATCCATAAGGAAAAATAATAAGAGTATTTGGCTACATAAAAATGAAATCTTCTNAAACACTAACTCAAAAGCATCATCCAGGGCGCCTGGGTGGCTCAGTGGGTTAATGCCTCTGCTTTCGGCTCAGGTCATGANTGCTGTATGAGTCACCATATGGATAACAGACTTGGAGAAAGTATTTACAACATCTAAATTATATTTCAAATATACAAGCAAAGGCTGTTAATCCACAAAAGATAGGAAGAGAATCTTCTAGAAAAAAATGGGTGAAAGCTATGAAGAAGGACTCCGTAGAGACGGCAGGTAAGTACATAAATAGAAACTCAAGTTCACCAGCAGTCAGAAGAATGTAGACTAACACAACAACATAAAACCTCCTTACACTTAGATTGGCCAAAAGAGAAATGTTTGAATAATGCCAAGGTTGGTGATGAAGTGAGGAAATAGTACAATCATTCTGAAAATCTACGTAACCATTTTAGTGCAGTTAGTTATGGTCTTTTCCCCTTCCAGAAAGCATCCATTTATAGCTCCATAGAACAGGAACAAGTACATTTATTGTAGTGGAAGTGGTAGCAGCAGGACATTGAAAGCTACTTAGGTGACTCTCTCTGGGTGAGTGGGTGTGTAAAATGTTGTGGGTGCATGGAATAGTATGCAGCAGTTTGAGACAATGAACTAGATGTATACACAGAAGCACAAGTAGATTTTATAAACACGGTGCTGAGTAAAATACTTATGAACAAGTAAAATCCATAGTACAATATCATTTGTGTCAATTAAGAATAGATATATAGGAACACCTGGGTGGCTCAGTTAGTTAAGTGTCTGACTCCTGATTTTGGCTCAGGCTATGATCGCAGGGTAATGAGATGGAGCCCAGTGTAGGGCTCTGTGCTCAGTATGGAGTCTGCTTAAGAGTCCATCTCCCTTTGCCCCTCCCCCAGCCTGCATGCATGCACACACACTCTCTCTCTCTCTCAAGTAAATAAATAAAATCTTTAAAGAAAAAAAAAACAATAGATACATAAAACAACTCAGTATTTCTTTTCAAGGCTACGAACATATAAACAAGGTAGGCAGCTGTGTTTGTGTGCGTCGGATAGCCAGGGAAGGACAGAGAGTGAGAATGGAGAAGAGAGGGGGAAAATCGACAATTAAATGAGTTAAAAAAAGGGATCTTGTAAAGTCCTAATGGGCCAAGATCTGGAGAGAACGACTAAATCAACACCAGGGCTGTGCTCCAATTAAAAAAAACAAAACCATGGGCGCCTGGGTGGCTCAGTGGGTTAAAGCCGCTGCCTTCGGCTCAGGTCATGATCCCAGGGTCCTGGGATCGAGGCCCGCATCAGGCTCTCTGCTCAGCAGGGAGCCTGCTTCCTCCTCTCTCCTCTCTCTGCCTGCCTCTCTGCCTACTTGTAATCTCTCTCTGTGTGTCAAAT
>LNAC01000041.1:0-100561 GCA_002007465.1 Ailurus styani
ATGATTCACAGACCTGTACCCCTTGGGCAAATAATAAAAATAAAATTAAAAAAAAAATCATTCTCCAGAGAAAGCGGCAAAATGGCAGAGGAGTAGGAGACCGATTATCATCAGGTCCCAGGAATTCACCCAGATAGCTAAAATCATTCTCCATGCCAAAGACTGAAAAAAGAAAAGGGAAGAGAAAAGAGACCTTTTAAAAGTATAAACAGCTAGGAAATCACCGGTGCTCAAAATCTAGCCCAGAAGGTACCTGGGTAGCTCAGTCAGTTAAGCATCCAACTCTTTTATCAGGTCAGATCTTGATTTCAGGGTTGTGCGTTCAGCTCTGCATTGGGCTCCATGCCCAGAATGGAACCTACTTAAAAAAAATCTAGCTCACAATTTCCATAAGGTTATTGGTCAAGAATAAATACAAATCTTTACTATAAAGTCTTTTGTTTGTGTCTGGTAATACGGTATTATCTACCTCTGGGTGGTATTACTAATGTTATTTATATAAGAGCCCTATTTAGTTCAAGACAAACACTGATAAGAATGGGGCATTCTAACATTCAAAGATAGAAACTAATTCAAATACTTCTCTGGTTCACATAATCTGGGATAATCTCTTTTAAATTAAAGTTTGCGTTTGTTGGTTTAATGAAAATTGACATGTCTTTTGGAGTTATCGTTATTTTATAGTCTTGTTTGAAACATTACTCTTTCTCTACTGTTTGTTCTTTCAGATTTAAGAAAACGTTTTCTCCTAAGAGATCTATGACTTACAGAGATTTGATAAAATATGTCTTTGTGAACAAATTCATTTTTTCTCCCTACCAGAACCCTCCAGAAATCAGAAACTCACAGTCAGTATTCTTTCTTCTATGACAATTATAGTTATTTCTGTAAGTTCAATAATATCTGTTCTCCTTATAAGAAAACACCATTGGAAACATTGGTTATTTTATGAAGGCTTGGACTAGAATGCTATATTTGGGAGAGGCATGCATAAACTCACATATGATCAGACAGCTTTAAGGAACTAAGGTTCACTTTATAGTGCCAATAAAGCCCCTTGGAAATGTAAGCCTAGTATCTTGCTTATGGAATTCCCAGGAGCCTTACCATGACAGTAGAGAATGTTATATGCTGGTAAGTGCAGGAACCTCGGGATATTTGAAGAACTTCAAGAAGAGAGGAATAATCCAAATCTATAGGGACTGCAGACAAATCTAATAGCAAGTATTTGACTTGGCTTTGTGCCTCAAAAGATTATTAAAAGTTCAACCTGATATTCCTTGTGAATAGATCTAGCAAAGTAGATTTAAAAGAACCAATGTGGCTGATCACTATTCTTGTTAGACTTATGTAAATAATTAGGCTAAGTTTGTTAAAACTGGATTTATTTTGCAAACATTTTAGTCTCAATCTGGCTACCTTCAATAAAAATGAATGTAAATTTAGAGAGAAAAAATTATATTTCAATAACACACCTTTATGAATGTTAAATTCTAATTCTGATTGTCTTTGCATGTTTGCTTTTTTACCTATACAACTAATTAGATCCTAAATTCTCCTGGTTTCTTCGAATACCTATGACTCTCTCAACTAAGGTTTCCCATTTTTTCCCCATTCTTTTAACTTGAACAAACCTGGGATTCATCTACTACCTCCAAACAATCCTGCCAGGCCAGAGGCATCAGAGCCACCAGAGAAGGTGCCACCAGAGAACCTGAGAACAGAGTCACCAGAGAACCTGTGACCCCAATCACGATATAAATGCAGAAGGACTTCCCAGACTTCAAAAGTATTGAGAATCTATCTTGGTAGGAATAAGAACAGGAGTTCCTAGACAAAAGAATCTAAATAAGGTTCAAGAAGTTAATCAGATGCCTCAAGAAGACCCCTCATCTTTTCTTGAATGATTCTATCAAGCATACTATCAATATGCTGACATTGATCCTGAAGCACCTGAAAACTTAAAAATGATAAATATGACTTATATTAACAATGTGCCCCAGATATTCAAAGGACATTACAAAAAGTAGAGGTAGCTTTAGTGATGGCTACTTGGGCATTGGTAAGCAATGCTTTTAGGTTTCTAATAAATGGGATCAAGTCCAGAAAACAGAGAAAGAAAGAAATAAAAATAAGACACTATGCTACTCTGCTAGCTGCTGCCACCTCAGGAAAATCTCCTGGAGAAACTGTCAAAAACAAGGTCCAAGTCCTATACCCAGACACTCCAGAATATTTTTGAAGGCAGATTTCCCACTTCCCCTCCCCTGGCTATCGCTCTTCGTTCCTTATTAGCAGGAAGCACCTAGAGCAGTCATTATCTCTATTCCCCAAGATTGAGAAGTTATAAAATAAAAATGAGGATTTGAGGCAGGTGCCTGGTTCCTGGACCTGTTTTGAAAGCATAAGCAGAACTATAGTTGCATTAGTTGTATTATTAAATTTGCTCCACATTCTGTTTTGTTCCCTACTTAATTGTGGTTTATGCATCTCTTTTTTTTTTAAGATTTTATTTATTTGACAGAGAGAGGGAGAGAGATCACAAGTAGGCAGAGAGACAGGCAGAGAGAGAGGAGGAAGCAGGCTCCCTGCTGAGGAGAGAGGCCGATGCAGGACTTGATCCCAGGACCCTGAGATCATGACCTGAGCCGAAGGCAGAGGCTTTAACCCACTGAGCCACCCAGGTTTATGCACCTCTTAACATCTGTACGATCAATCATTAGCTTTGCCTTTTTTAACCGTTATTCCCTGTTTACCCACTGATTGTAGAAATTCATGGGGGACTGGCCAGAAACATTTGTCTTGACATATCTGATCATACCAGATCCTAATATTGCCACATTGTCCAGAAGAATGCTTACCTCCGGACTGTTTCAAAGACACCCCACCAAGCTTTCAAGAAACCCATTACCTTCCTCTCACGTATATAAGCTGTACCTAAAACCAACAGAGCAAGGCAGCTTTGAGAATGATTCCCTGCCTTCTCCTTGGGCTGCCTTCTCATAATAAAGCTTTCTTTGCTTCAAAATCAGTGTCTCAGAATTTGGCTTACAACAAATTGGGAGCAAGGACAAGTCTGAGTTTGGTAAAGACTACACCTCTGTTTAGTCTTTCCACAGGCAGAAATATAAACTGTTTACTATTTTGTGTTTACCTTTTTTCAATCAACACTATTTATAAATTTCATCCTCTTTATTATACGTAATCACTTTTTTAAAAATTTATATTTATATTATTATTTGCCCACGGGTACAGGTCTGTGAATCATCAGGCTTACACCTTTCACAGCATTCACCATAGCACAAAACCTCCCCAATGTCCATAACCCATCCACCTTATCCCTACCCTCCCACCCCCTAGTAACCCTCAGTTTGTGAGATTAGGAGTCTCTTATGGTTTGTCTCCTTCCCGATCCTGTCTTGTATCATTATTTTTCCCTCCCTACCCCCCACGACCCCCAGGCCTGCCCCTCAAGTTCCTCATATCAGAGAGATCATATGATAATTGTCTTTCTCTGATTGACTTATTTCGCTCAGCATAATACCCTCCAGTTCCATCCACGTCGTTGCAAACGGCAAGATTTCGTTTCTTTTGATAGATGCATAGTATTCCAATGTATATGTATACCACATCTTCTCTATTCATTCATCTGTTGATGGACATCTAGATTCTTTCCATAGTTTGGCTATTGTGAACACTGCTGCTATAAAAATTCGGGTGCATGTGNGTGCACGTGCCCCTGAGGAACACTACCTTTGTAACTTTAGGGTAAATACCCAGTAGTGCGATTGCTGGGTCATAGGGTAGCTCTATTTTCAGTTCTTTGAGGAACCTCCACACTGTTTTCCAGAGTGGCTGTAGCAGCTTGCACTCNGTGGCTGCACCAGTTTGCATTCCCACCAACAGTGTAGGAGGGTTCCCCTTTCTCCGCAACCTCGCCAACATCTGTCATTTCCTGACTTGTTGGTTTTAGCCATTCTGACTGGTGTGAGGTGGTATCTCACTGTGGGTTTGATTTGAATTTCCCTGATGCCAAGTGATGTTGAGCACTTTCTCATGTGTCTGTTGGCCATTTGGATGTCTTCTTTGGAGAAATGTCTGTTCATGTCTTCTGCCCATTTCTTGACTGGGTTATTTGTTTTATGGGTGTTGAGTTTGAGAAGCTCTTTATAGATTTTGGATACTAGCCCTTTATCTGATATGTCATTTGCAAATATCTTCTCCCATTCTGTCAGTTGTCTTTTGGTTTTGTTGACTGTTTCCTTTGCTGTGCAAAAGCTTTTAATCTTGATGAAGTCCCAATAGTTCATTTTTGCCCTTGCTTCCCTTGCCTTTGGTGATGTTCCTAGGAAGAAGTTGCTGCGGTTGAGGTCGAAGAGGTTGCTGCCTGTGTTCTCCTCGAGGATTTTGATGGATTCCTTTCTCACATTGAGGTCTTTTATCCATTTTGAGTCTATTTTTGTGTGTGGTGTAAGGAAATGATCCAGTTTCATTTTTCTGCATGTGGCTGACCAGTTTTCCCAACACCATTTGTTGAAGAGACTGTCTTTTTCCCACTGGACATTCTTTCCTGCTTTGTCGAAGATTAGTTGACCATAGAGTTGAGGGTCCATTTTTGGGTTCTCTATTCTGTTCCACTGGTCTATGTGTCTGTTTTTTTGCCAGTACCATACTGCCCNATTAGTTGACCATAGAGTTGAGGGTCCATTTTTGGGTTCTCTATTCTGTTCCAATGATCTATTTGTCTGTTTTTTTGCCAGTACCATACTGCCCTGATGATGACAGCTTTGTAATAAATAGAGCTTGAAGTCTGGAATTGTGATGCTGCCAACTTTGATTTTTTTTTTNTGCTTTTTTTTTTCAACATTCCTTTGGCTATTCGGGGTCTTTTCTGGTTCCATATAAATTTTAGGATTATTTGTTCCATTTCTTTGAAGTAAATTGCTGGTATTTTGATGGGGATTGCATTAAATGTGTAGATTGCTCTAGGTAGCATAGACATTTTCACAATATTTGTTCTTCCAATCCATGAGCATGGAATGTTTATCCACTTCTTTGTGTCTCCCTCAATTTCTTTCATGAGTATTTTATAGTTTTCTGAATACAGATTCTTTGCCTCTTTGGATAGGTTTATTCCTAAGTATCTTATGGTTTTGGGTGCAATTGTAAATGGGATTGACTCTTTAATTTCTCTTTCTTCTGTTTTGTTGTTGGTATATAGAAATGCAACTGATTTCTGTGCATTGATTTTATATCCTGACACTTGACTGAATTCCTGTATGAGTGCTAGCAGTTTTGGAGTGGAGTCCTTTGGGTTTTCCACATAAAGTATCATATCATCTGCAAAGAGTGAGAGTTTGACCTCTTCCTTGCCGATTTGGATGCCTTTTATTTCTTTTTGTTGTCTGATTGCTGAGGCTAGGACTTCTAGTACTATGTTCAATAGCAGTAGTGATAGTGGAAGCCCTGCCGTGTTCCTGACTTGTAGGGGAAAAGCTCTCAGTTTTTCTCCATTGAGAATGATATTCGCTGTGGGTTTTTCGTAGATGGCTTTGATGATATTGAGGTATGTACCCTCTATGCCTACACTATGAAGAGTTTTGATTAAGAAAGGGTGCTGTACTTTGTCAAATGCTTTTTCAGCATCTATTGAGAGGATCATATGGTTCTTGTTCTTTCTTTTATTAATGTCTTGTATCACATTGATTGATTTGCGAATGTTAAACCAACCTTGCATCCCAGGAATAAATCCCACTTGGTCGTGGTGAATAATCCTTTTTATGTGCTGCTGGATCCTATTGGCTAGTATTTTGTTGAGGATTTTTGCATCCGTATTCATCAAAGATATTGGTCTGTAATTCTCCTTCTTGATGGGGTCTTTGCCTGGTTTGGGGATCAAGGTAATGCTGGCCTCATAAAAGGAGTTTGGAAGTTTTCCTTCCAATTCTATTTTTTGGAACAGTTTCAGGAGAATAGGTATTAATTCTTCTTTAAATGTTTGGTAGAATTCCCCTGGGAAGCCGTCTGGCCCTGGGCTCTTGTTCGTTGGGAGATTTTTGATGACTGCTTCAATCTCCTTACTGGTGATGGGTCTATTCAGGTCTTCAATTTCTTCCTGGTTCAGTTTTGGTAGTTTATATTTCTCTAAGAATGCATCCATTTCTTCCAGATTGTCAAATTTGCTGGTGTAGAGTTGCTCATAATATGTTCTTAGAATTGTTTGTATTTCTTTGGTGTTGGTTGTGATCTCTCCTCTTTCATTCATGATTTTATTAATTTGAGTCCTTTCTCTTTTCTTTTGGATAAGTCTGGCCAGGGGTTTATCAATCTTATTAATTCTTTCAAAGAACCAGCTCCTAGTTTCATTGATTTGTTCCACTGTTCTTTTGGTTTCTATTTCATTGATTTCTGCTCTGATCTTTATGATTTCTCTTCTCCTGTTGGGTGTAGGCTTTCTTTGCTGTTCTTTCTCTAGCTTTTGTAGGTGTAGAGTTAGGTTTTGTACTTGAGACTTTTCTTGTTTCTTGAGAAAGGCTTGTATTACTATATACTTTCCTTTCCGGACTGCTTTTGCCGTGTCCCAAAGATTTTCNGGCTTCTCTATTATCTTCCATGGTTTCTTCGAGCCCAGCCAGCACCTTAAGAATCGTCATTCTGAACTCTAGTTCTGTCATGTTACTAATGTCCACACTGATTAGGTCCCTAGTCGTCATTACTGCCTCTTGTTCTTTTTTTGTTGTTGATTTTTTCCGCCTTGTCATTTTATGCAGATAAGAATAGATGGATGAGAGAACAAAATACTAAAGGGTAGCAATGACCCCAGAGAAATAAACACTAACCTAATCAGAAGATACCTGGAACTGTGGAGAAAAGAAAGAGGCAAAAAATCAAAAAAACAAAAAACCAAAATCATATAAACAAAAACAAAACAAAACAAGAATAAATAAAACAAAATCCTATATCTATATTATCTATTTCTGTTTCTATAACTATGTCTATCTCTGACTCTATCTCTATCTCTGTATCTATCTCTATCTATTAGACTGGTGAATTGAACAGACCCTATATGTATACAAAAAATAAGGTTAAATACAATGAGGGGATAAAATATGATTATAACAATGAAAATTTAAAAAGATTAAAAAGTGTTGATAAGATATAATAGTTAGAAACATTAAAATAGGAAAAAGGAAAAAATTTAAGAGGAAAAAGTAAGAAAAAAAATTAAAAGAAAAAAAAATGAAAGAATTTAACTTTGAATGACTAAAGAATCATGGGGAAAAAGCCATGAATTCTCTGTGTTGCTTTCCCCTAGCTCCAGAGTTCCACAATTCTCTGCAACCTCGAACTTGACTTTGGCTGGATGTTTTTTTCTTCTGGTCTTCTGGGGGAGGGGCCTGTTGCTGTGATCCTCAAGTGACTCTGCCCGAGGCAGAATCACACCGCCCTCGCCAGGGGTCAGGCTAAGTAATCAGCTCGGGTTCACTTTCGGGAGCTTTTGTTCCTTGAACACTTTCCGTAGGGCTTTGGAGAACGGGACTGAAAATGGTGGCTCCCGGTCTCTGACCCAGAGGAGCGGAGAGCTGGAGCCTCACTCCTCATTGTGCCTCAGAGAAAAGCAGTCCTTCCGGTCTCCTGGTCTCCGGCTGCTCTCCAAGCTCACCCAGCCTGTGACGGAGTGTCTCTCTTTCTGACTCGGCCCCGTTTAGAATCTCCAAACCCAGCAGATTACTTCAGCTGCTCCCATGCCACTCCTCCTGGAGGAGGAAGGAAGGGTCTCTCTAGGTCTGCCGCCCATGGGGTCCCCACTCGCAGAGCAGTGGCCCGACCGTGCTTTGGATCCCAGCCCAAGGTAACCCCGAGCTGAGAGACCTCTTCTCAGCTTGGCTACATCTCTCCCGTCGGCTTCTCTCTGATACCTGGGAACTCGGTCGCGCTCAGACACCCCTGGTCTTTTTGTGTCCCCGTGGGTCCTGAGACCACACTGTCCCCACAAGGGCTTCACCCCCCGCTTGGCCTCTGGGGCAACGTCCCTCCGTGGAGCCGACTTCTAACAGTTCCGAGTCTGTGCTCCGCTGCTCGCTCACTTGCCAGGAGCTGGCCCCTCCCCCTGGGGTCTATCCTCCCATCGCTGTAGATTCACTTCTCTGCATGGCCTATCTTCCGGAAAGTGGTCGATTTTCTGTTCCTAGAATTGCCGGTCTTCTTCTCTTCGACCTCCTGTAGAATTTGTAGGTTTTCAGAATAGTTTGATAGCTCTCTGGGTGAATTTCTGGGACCTGATGATAATCGGTCCGCCATCTTGCTGCTGTAATCACTTTTAAAACCCAAATTCCTTTGAGTGAGTCTTAGACTTGAAAGTTTCTATATCACTTTTCTTTGATTCACGTATATGAGAGCAATAAATTAGCCTTTGCATTATTTGTCCATGGAGTCAGCTTCCCAGCCCTCTGTTATATTTTAAACTATTTCTGGATTTGGAAAAGAGGTATTTACAAATATGTTTCCAGAATTTGGTTAATACTGTTAAAGGTAGTATAGAATTATAAAGATGTGCATGGCTTCTAAAAACAGACTAGTTGGAATCTGTTCCTTTCCCTTCTGGCTGTGGAATGTTAAGTAAGTTATCAAAATTATCAAAGTTCTGCCTCCATTCCCTCATACAGAAAATGGGGATGGTGGGCGCCTGGGTGGCTCAGTGGGATAAAGCCTCTGCTTTTGGCTTAGGTCATGATCTCAGGGTCCTGAGATCAAGGCCCACATCGGGCTCTTTGCTCAGCGGGGAGCCTGCTTCCTCCTCTCTCTCTCTGCCTGCCTCTCTGCCAACTTGTGATCTGATCTCTCTCTCTGTATCAAATANAATCTTTAAAAAAAAAAAAGAAAATGGGGATGGAGTCGTTTGCAATGACGTGGATGGAACTAGAGGGTATTATGCTAAGAGAAATAAGTCAATTAGAGAAAGACAATTATTATATGATCTCTCTGATATGAGGAACTTGAGGGGCAGGGTGGGGGTTTTGGGGGGGAGGGAAAAATAATGAAACAAGATGGGATTGGGAAGACAAACCGTAAGAGACTCCTAATCTCACAAAACAAACTGAGGGTTACTGAGGGGTGGGAGGGTAGGGATAGAGTGGATGGGTTATGGACATCGGGGAGGGTTTATGCTTTGGTGAGTGCTGTGAAAGGTGTAAGCCTGGTGATTCACAGAACTGTACCCCTGGGGCAAATAATAAAAAAATTTAAAAAAAAAGAAAAAGAAAATGGGGATGGAAATAGCACCCCACTTATAAGACTGAGAAACTCAAAGACTTCCCTAGACAGCCTAATTATTTACTTAATTAATTTTTCAAATACTGTCTTTTAGATACAGACGGAAAAATGGCTTTTGGCCACTCTCTCTTTAGTAGCCTCAAACAAGTCCTACTTTCTTATCTGCTCAAAGTAAAATCATTTGGGAGAACAATTCTGAGCAAAGGGGTCATTCTTCCAAATTGAAATAATGAGAAGTAAGATATATTTTTAGTTCCTCCTGAAATTTGGAAGGATCATCCATACTTTTAGGGAAGTTTAAGACTTAGTTTTGTAAATCTATGGCAGGCAATAGATTTAAAAATCATGAACAATGATTTTGACATACAGACAATTTCTAAGTACTAGTCTGCCTTGCCTTTTTCAGAATACTCTAACTCCTAATGGTAACTTAATGAGTTGTGATGTCCCCTGGAATTCTGGACTTAGTTTTGGATACTAGCAGACAGGAAACTCTTAAAATAACATTAAAATGTGTCTGAGAAAATGGATATTTTGGGCAATGGTGAGATGGTAATTAGCTTGACTGCCCCTTTGGAAGATACAGGCTACATATTGATTGCCTACTGGGGGACTGCAAAGACTCCAGACCATTCTTAAAAATCCCTCCTCACACTTGGTTTTTGCTAAAGCCAGAAAGAGAAACACAGGAGATTGTGGCCACTAGATGGCAGGCAAGCTTTTTTTTTTTTAAGATTTTATTTATTTATATGACGGAGAGAGAGAGAGAGATCACAAGTAGGCAGAGAGGCAGGCAGAGAGAGAAAGGGGGAAGCAGACTCCCGCCGAGCAGAGAGCCCGATGCGGGCCTCGATCCCAGGACCCTGAGATCATGACCTGAGCTGAAGGTAGAGGCCTTAACCCACTGAGCCACCCAGGCACCAGGCAGGCAAGCTTCTTGTAAACTTTTTCACTTACTGCATGGAGCACTGGGTGTGGTGCATAAACAATGAATCTTGGAACACTGAAAAAAAAACAAACAAAAAAACCCAACTTTAGACTCCTTTTCTTAGATTTCTTCTACAGCTAAAAAACGATTTATCTCTACCCTTTGGAAATGTTCAATTTAGCTCCAATGAAATTAACCTTTTTTCCACGTCAAACAAACCAAGAGTGGTTGGTAGTTACCATCCCAAATATGTGTCATTTTTATAAAAATGTATAAAATATTCATCATATTGTATAAGCATATTAAAGGCAGTAATTCTCCTTAGTGGAATACAGATGTGTCAGAACTTTCATGATATATATCTATTTTGTTCTTTGCCAACCAGGAAAAAGTTCAGAGACAGTATTAAGTCCTAGACATGTGATAAGGTAAAATATGAAATAAAATGTTGAAAAATAATAGGAGAACATGAAGTTATCATAGTTTAAACATTATATACTAAGCCCAAGAAAATCAATGAAAAATTTGAATGACTTAGTGTTCAGGTCAGTGGCCAATTTCAAAAAAATATACATGTAACTCTACCTTTCCTTTATTCCAGAAATAGCAAAAAAAAAAAAAAAACCAAACCAAACAAAACCAAAAAAGCCCACACAATTAAAAAAATGAACTCCAAAATTTAAAATAAAATAAAAATAATAAGTTTAGTAGTTTCAGTATATAATGAAGAAAGTTATAAAATGTTACTGGGGGACACAAAAGAAGATCTATATTAAGTGCAGAATATAAACCGTGTTCTAGGATTAAAAAGACCAGTACTGTTAATATTTCTTCCTAAATCAATGTATAAGATTAATGAAATTATAATTACTTAGTATTCATATCATTTGATAAAATCATTCTGGCTAATATCAATGAATAACTGAACTGGTTTCAAGATAATTTGAGGAAGAATAGCAATGAGGCACTTATATAATAGATATTAAAATGTAACATAGATTTTTAATAATTAAAACTTGCTATTGAGGGGCGCCTGGGTGGCTCAGTGGGTTAAAGCCTCTGCCTTCGGCTCGGATCATGATCTCAGGGTCCTGAGATCAAGTCCCACATCAGGTTCCCTGCTCAGCAGGGAGCCTGCTTCCTCCTCTTTCTCTGCCTGCCTCTCTACCTGCTTATGATCTCTCTGTGTCAAATAAATGAAATCTTAAAAAAAAAAGGCTATTGAATGAATCTCAAAGGCATTATGCTGAGTGAAGAAAACCATGGTCAAAAGGCTACTCACTATATGATTCAACTTATATAACAGTCTATAAAAGGCAAACTAGAGACAAAAAAAAAAAATCACTATTATCAGAGCCAGAACATAAGACAGAAGGGTGGACCACAAAGGGGCAGAGGGAAATTTGAGGGTTGATGAAATTCTCTTATACTCTGATTGTTATGGTTACATAACTATTCATTTGTCAAGATTCACAGCACTGTACACTAAAGAGAATGATTTTCTTTCTATTTGTAAAACATATTTTAAAAAATGAAAAGAAAAACTTTGATACTGGTACTAAGAATTGAATGTGGACTTTTCAGGAGTACCAGTCACCCCTGCCTCCCTATAGGTTCTGAATTAATTTATCAGTGGACTCAAAAAAAGGTAGAGATAAATATTAGTGTTATTACTGATAAAGTTGTATTGGACTTGCAACCATGTAACATAGTACTTTCCATAACACAACATGATTGCAAATTGTAGTGCAGTCTCTCCATCAATAGGCTGTAAACTTCCTGAAATCAAGGATGTATCTTCTGGCTCATTGTAGGCTCACAAAATATGTGAAGCATGCTTGGAGGCACTGTATCTGGGGCAACTAAGTAACTAAAATTAATACACATTAACTAGGGATTACCTACTAAATGTACTCTTTTAGTACTAGTTAATCAGACACTCAGCTAAACAGCCTATGTGAGATGTCATCTGTATGCATTTTCTACAGAGAGATTCCCAATACTAACTACAACTATAATAGCAGCAGTGATAACTACAAGCATAAGAGTAGTAGTTGTAATAATTGTAAAGATTAAAAACATACCAAAATAATAAAAGAAACATATAAAGAAATTTCTGTAGACAATTAAGGAAATAAAGAGAATTTATTCATTTTTTTCAAATTTGCATAAGTAGTAGTGAAGAGAGGATTTAAATGCATGTCTTCCAGACTGTACATGTCATGTGTTTAATCACTGACGGTGACAAGAAAAGGGGCTTGCTCTGTAACAGTTACACCTACTGGTTCCTTTTACAGAACATGAAATAACTTAAAAGTTTGCTCTTTAAAATGTCCACACAAGAGATTATTTCTTCAGAAGCAGCATCTACAAAATGCGTTTTGAATTTATATGTCAAGTCCTTATCTTCTTCATGGCTGCTTTTACTTCTTGATTCCTTAATGTATAAATAATAGGATTTAAGAAAGGTGTGAAAATTGTATAAAACACAGAGAGAATTTTATCGGCAGAGTATCTGCTGAAGGGCCATACATAGATAAAGACACATGGGGCAAAGGACAGAGTCACAACTGTGATGTGTGCTGACAGAGTGGAGAAGGCCTTGGCCGAACCACTAGCAGCGCGGTGCCTGACTGAATATATGATGACCGTGTAGGAGACAAGCAAGAGGAGGAAGCAGACCAGGGACAGGAGGCCACTGTCGGCAACGACCAGCAGTTGTAGCAGGTAGGTGTCCTTGCAGGCAAGTTTGATCACAAGGGGAAGGTCACAGAAAAAGCTGTCCACCACATTGGGACCACAGAAGGGCAAATTCAACATGAAAGCCATCTGACTAGATGAGTGCACAAATCCAACTGTATAGGAGGATAACAGCAGCCGGACGAGCACTCGTGGGCTCATGATGGTCATGTAATGGAGGGGTTTGCATATGGCAACGTACCTGTCTATTGCCATGGCTACAAGCAACATCATCTCACTCCCACCTAAGAGGTGCATGAAGAACATCTGAGAATAACATCCCCACCAAGAGATGGTCTTCTGTTTTCGGAGGAAATCCACAATCATCTTAGGGGTAGTAAAAGAAGCCAGGCTCATATCGATACAGGAGAGATTGATAAGCAGAAAATACATTGGTGTGTGAAGGCATGAGTCAAAGGTCACAGTGACCAAGATGAGGAGGTTTCCTAACACAATTCCGGCATAGACCACAGAGAATCCTAGGAAGAATAGAATCTGAAGATTTTGAGATTTAGAAAGTCCTAACAAAATGAATTCAGACACCACTGAATGGTTTGCCCTTTCCATGTTGTCAACTTTATTCCATCATAATCCAAACGAGTGAGAATTGCGGGTAGGAAAGTTGTGGTTACAGAAAGGATGGTTCATGTTGGTGTCTAATTTTGATACTTAGACTGGGTACCTGAACTTAAAGCACCTCCCACTTTTGGGGGGGGGTGATTTTGTTAGTCAGTGATTTCTGAAATGGCCCAGAGAAGTGTACCAAATAGCAAGGAGAATTCAGAATACACATTTCTGAAAGACAAAAATTAAAACAGCACATGAAATCATCATTGTATTGTGAACTTGCAATCCGAAGACCTCAATACAACACCTATCTGAGCTACTCATTGGTGGCAACATAGGACAAGTATCTCCTTTCTGGGGTTAAGTTTTTTCCTCAGTAAAATAAAATGTAAACAATCAGACTACATGATACTAAATGTCTCTTTACGGTATGAAGATTTTCATAAATATGATTATGATGGTAGTAGGTTCTACATTCATACAGTAATACTGAGTTTCTTATCCCGGAAATGATAAATGTAGAAAATACAGCAAGGATTCTGAAGATCCATATTTTGAAGGATATTCTGGTTAAGAACTATTAATTAAACCTTAAATTATGTCTTACTTGTAAGTCCTAAGAAATGTTTTGCCTCTTCCCTGCTCCATTCTTGCATGAAACCCTCAGAGTTCATGCTAGTATCAGTGATGGCCATTGCACACTTTGTAAGAGTGAAACCATATAATTATATATACATGCCATTATATATAATGTTAATATATTATTATAGTTATATTATTAATTATACATTATATTATATTAATAATATGTTGTTATATATTAACCATGTATAAATTATACACTCAACATTTAACATCATTCACACCAAATGTCTCTTCTAGGATTTTAAGCAAGAAATACCATGCAGAAAGTCCACAACCAAATGGAACTGAATTTATTTCATTTTCAGTTTGTATAGATTCATTCATTCTTTCACTTATTTGTTGCTATAAAGAGGATTTCTGGTTGGCTTGTGCACATATCGTCATCACAGCTTCAAAATGACAAAATGAGGTGGCTTGAAGTAACTGATTTATGTGGATAATAGAAATATAGTTCTTTCAATACAGTCATCTAAATTTATGCAATAACTTTCCCATCAGCCCATGCTTATAACAATAATAGTTTTACTGGTTTTGCTTTAATAAATTATTTTCATCACTAATGGTTTTCAATTACCTAGATTTTTATCAATCTCCTTCAGTAAATATACACAAACAATGAATCATGGAACACTACATCAAAAATTAATGATGTACTCTATGGTAACTATCATCATCATTATCGTCATCATCATCATCATCATCATCATCATCATCATAATGTATAGGCTTCTGTTTGTGCATTACTTACCAGAGTGGAGAAAATACTTTCATAGAAAGTGTCTCATGTGAATCCTGGGAATATGCTTGCATCTCCTTTTCCCATATTCCCATTCATTTCCTGCAATTTATGCTCCCAATCTTCAGTAACAGAAGGAAGAAGCATCATAATACTATATACTCTGTTTCTCTCAGACAATCCCATGGGTACATTTTATCCAATTGGGGATGTATTTTTCCCTATAATAATATGCCCTCTGGCCAATTACCTGCTCTGAGAACCTTGTATTGATGTAAAGCCTTAAGTCATATTAAGTATGTAAAGTTATTCATTTCCAGGTAGAAAGGTTATGTCTCCTTTCAGGTTTATGGCTGATATTTAAAAGATCCATACTAATGTTTTTTGAAATCTGATTTTTAAAGTTGCATATGAAGACAACAGTACAAACTTCAAATATACATGAAGTAGTTTCTACACATTCTAGCATCTGGAATACTGCATGACTACTCAAATATCAACTGAAGGAGTGAATGAATGAATGAAATGTATAATGAATATTCAGGATCTAGATAAAGCCAGTATTAAAGCAAAGTCCACGTAAATTAGGAACTCTAAGCACATTTCTTTAAAAGTGTCAAATTGGATGTTGAAGCATTTTTAAACAGAAACAGAATAACCATCCTAATAAAATTGTTAAGGAGTATGTATTTTTCCCTAATTTACTTTTAAAAAAGGAACAAGGTAGCTTAGAAATGAATGGAAAAGAAAACATGTCACATGTAGCCAAAAGGTAACTCTTAACAGTTTGTTTCCTGGATAGCCTTTGAGAAAAGTAATATACACATTAGCACAGTGTATGTATTCTTTGTGTGTGTGTGTGTGTGGCGCGGGTATTAGGATCTATTTACATTTATATGCTTTTTATTAAGATGATAATGTTCAATACTATTTATTGAGAGAATAGTATTCATATGCATAATTATTTTCCTTGGGTTTGTCAATATATTAAAAATATATTCATTCCTATGAGCACATGAAAATCCACATTTCATCACTATACAGAATTCCATTTTCTTGATGATGCATAATCCTAATTCCCCCACAAACATGATTTACTTTTATGAAATGAACATTACTCATAAGAACTCTGTTTTCATCCCATCATTGTCTTCTTTAAAAAAACAATTGCAAACCCCAATCACCTGGGCCTTCACAATCAGCCTCTCATCCACTCTAAATATCTGATACTGTTTTCTAACAGTGCCAAAATACAACTTCTGTTTTGCTAAAAACAAATTCACAGTTTTCTGCATTCCCCAAACATTTTTTTTTCTATCCCTATACGTTTCCATCGTTTTAGGCAGACAAATTCTTCTGTCCATATAATCATATCTTTCAGGACACCTTGAGGCCTCTCTTCTATATAATAAAACTTTCCCCAGTATAAAAACCATAACAACTTCCACTGTACTTATGGTCCATCTCATGTGCTCTACCTTTACATATTCTCCAGGTATACAGTGTACATTAGGTATTAATATTCTGAAATTGAAGGAAGACTAGAACAAGAGCTAGGCAAATCTGTTCTAGTCAGAGGTCTCTCATTTCTAGTGTTGAGATTCTTCATTCCTCAGATCATTTTAAGGTCCTTGAAAATAGACAAATTATTCTTATATTCTCCAAAATACATGTTATAAAGGCCATCAATAGAGATGCTGATGAAGTTAAGTGAAAACTGGCAGATATTTAAAAAGAAAAACTCTTTGGAATAATGTACTAGCAATATATAACTGTGTTGGAGTAGGTAGGTTTATTGAAAATTAGAGAATTTTCCAATTTTTTGTCCATTTTGATAGTATAACTTGCACTAATCTATAATTCTCCTCTAAAACACATTTTCACATATACGTTTTTAACTCTAAACCACAGACACACACACACACACACACACACACACTCTCTCTCTCTCTCTCTCTCTCTCTCCCCCACAAACTCCCTATGAGCAAGGATAGGGGCCAGAGGGCAACAGAGAAAAGAGAAAAAGTTGGTTTTCAAAGGAATCTTTTTATTATCTGCCCAGCATCCCCCCTTATCACAGAAACAAAGTTCCTTAGCTTTCTCTTTACTATAAACAACTTTCTGGCTATTCTAAAATGGCTGAGAAGAAAGGTATATAAACTTTAAAATCAACATTTTAATTCTAACGTATGGGCTCACATGCAGAGAATATGGTTGAGTATTGGAAGTAGAAATTTACTCACAGGAGATCATAGATATCAAATTACGAAGAGAAAAGACAAACAGTGATTGATGTTACTAGTTGCCTGATCTACAGAGAGTAGTCTATCCAACTATTTGAGAGTATAGCAGTGATTTATTCTATTAAAATGTATTTTTTTGGTGTGTGTATGTGTGTCAGTTTCTTTTTTTTTTATTGTGTTATGTTAGTCACCATAAAATACATCATCAGTTTTTGATTTAGTGTTCCAAGATTCATTGTTTATGTACAACACCCAGTGCCATCAGGGAAATTCAAATCAAAACCACACTGAGATACCACTTTACACCAGTTAGAATGGCAAAGATTCACAAGGCAGGAAACAACAAATGTTGGAGAGGATGTGGAAAATGGGGAACCCTCTTACACTGTTGGTGGGAATGCAAGTTGGTACAGTCACATTGGAAAAGAGTGTGGAGATTCCTCAAAAAATTAAAAATAGAGCTACCCTATCATGTGGCAATTGCACTCCTGGGTATTTACCCCAAAGATACAGATGTAGTGAAAAGAAGGGCCATATGTACCCCAGTGTTCATAGCAGCAATGTCCACAATCACCAAACTGTGGAAAGAGCCAAGATGCCCTTCAACACACAAATGGATAAAGAAAGAAAGAAAGATGTGGTCCATATATACAATGGAATGTTACTCAGCCATTAGAAAGGATGAATACCCAACTTTTGCATCAACATGGATGGGTCTGGAGGAGATTATGCTGATAAAAATTTATCTTTTGAAAGGTACTTGAAATCTTAAAACAGAAGAATATGGGGAAAAAAAAGCAATTTTGACTTAGGTCAAATTTCCCCAAAATCATGCTCTTCTCCACATGATACTAGTTAACTTAGCTGACTTTTGTTTGTCTGTTTGTTGACCAGAACAGCATAAACTGGAGTGTTAGGTCTGGTAAGTGTATAAGCAAAAGGAATAACACATTTCTTTGAAAACAAAAGCAAAGATTTCATTCAGCCACTTACTTCCTGAGATAGTATTTGGCATGGGTTGGAAATGTTCTTGAATGTTTACTGGTAATGATATTGACATCATGAAGTTTGACATGGAAACTCTTTAGCAGATGGAAAATAAAATCACTTGAAGTGTATCAAAGTATACTCAATTATTTAATTTGCTCCATGTTGTCACACTTATAATGAGAATATGTTGTGTCTATATGACAACTAGAATGATAATGCCTTCTAGAAGTCTCTATTGTCATAGTGTTCAGCTCCTAAAGGACTTTCAACATTTGATTCTACCTATGAACAATGTGATTACAAGCCACTATCTAGAAATGTTTCCATATTGTTTTCATATATGTTAAATCTTCCGCTATGACTTACCAGTTCTTCAGTGTTTCAGAACATTACTTGAGTCAGATACATTGAAACCTGGAGAATTTCTCTTTCCAAAAATAATGGCGTTTCCCTGACATAATGACAAATATGAGTATTTTACTTAAAAAGAGTTATATATATTGAGAGTATGGTGATAAAGAAGTGACATATTTTGAGACCTAACAATACCCAACTGATAATCAAATACCAATGGGAATTATTAAAGATGCCATGTTGTTTTCCCTGAGTTACAACAGAGAAAACTTTTTCTGGCATTGCCTACTTACTGAAATTGAGACATTTTATCAAGGAAATATAAAACCACTATCAGGTCTGGAGTGCTCTAATATGAAAACTTACTTGAAGAATATTAAAAAGGATCAATTAAAAACACATAACTACCATTTACTGTATACTAATCTTAGGCCTGGCACTATTGTAAGCATAACTGGGCCTAACAAAACAGAAGATATAAAGATATAAAGCTAGGGAATTGTAGTCCCACCACTTCCTTATTCTCCCCCTCAGATTTAGGAAATGTTTCCTGTGGAATATCTCCTTGTCTATCTTCCATATCCAATTGAAAAATATATTTACTCAAAAATATTAGTCAGATGTTCGTGCCTTTCCACTCCTGTTTGAAGTTCCTTTGAATTGCCTATTACCATTTTCATGAGACCACTGCTCCAAGAGCGACTGGAAAAGTGATAGGAGAGCCTGGGTGGCTCAGTCAGTTGGGGAGGGGAGCAACTCTTGATTTCATCTCCTGATTTTGGCTCTGGTCATGGTCTCAGGGTAGTGGGATGAAGCCCTGCCAAAGGGCTCTATACTCAGAGCAAAAATCAACTTAAAGTTTTCTCTCTACCTCTTTAAATAGATATATAAAATCTCAAAAAGAAAGAAATGTGATATAGCCATGTAATCCAATATTTCTTGGGTCCTTTTTGTACATTAGTAAGAGTCGAGTTCCTTTTTTGATCACAGGAATTGCTCCACATGAAATACACTGATAGACTCTCCCATATTATAAACCTTTCATTGATGGATAAAGAAGAATTGGTGTGTATATATATACAATGGAATACTATGCAGCCATCAAAAGAAACAAAATCTTGCCATTTGCAATGATGTGGATGGAACTAGAGGGTATTACGCTAAGTGAAATAAGTCAATCAGACAAAGACAATTATCATACGATCTCTTTGATGAGGAATTTGAGAGGCAGGGTGGGAGGTGTGGAGGGTAGGGAGGGAAAAAATGAAACAAGATGGGATCAGGAAGGAGACATACCATAAGAGATTCTTAATCTCATGAAACAATCTGAGGGTTACTGGGGGGTGGGAGGGTAGGGATAGAGAGGATAGGTTACAGACATTGGGGAGGGTTTGTGCTATAGTGAGTGCTGTGAAAGGTGTAAGCCTGATTATTCACAGACCTGTACCCCTGGGGCAAATAATAATAATAATAAATAAACCTTTCATTGTATTCTTGGTGGCTGCTTCTTTAAGACTATTAGAGAACCATGTATCTATGGTTCTATAGATAGAACCATAGCTATAGATGGTCTATAGATATGAACCATCTATCATGGTTCATATGATAGAATCATGAGTTCTATGATAGAACCTGAGTTCCTAACTCAGGAAATGAGCAGGTAAGCCCTGGTGTGCCACTGGAGCCAACTGCTCTGTTTCAGGGAACCCTGAGGGGGCAGCAAAAATTGAGAACATAGCTCCTGGCTGGGTTTGCCAACACTTGCCAAACCAACCCAGATAAACTCATGGCAAGAGAACCCAATAACTCAAGAGATAGGGGTATGGAAAAGAGGGAAAAATTTTGTTTGGGTGCCTGTAGCTGGGTGAGGTGGCAAGCTCAAGCCTTACAACAGACCTCTCTGCCTGCAGGATGGACACCTAGAGTTTTCTAGGAGAGGTTTAGGAAGTACCTGCAAGAGAGCAGGCAAGGAGCACATGGTCACGGGTCCGTATGTGTTTAGTTCCTGATCATGGCCAGGGAAGAGGACCTGTGGGTGGTGGTCTTCTAGTCATTCCATTGCTATGAGATAGGGTTTCTTCAATCTAGAGGTTGGAATGTTTCAATCATTGTCAATGCCTCCAGGTAGTGCAATAAGAGGTAACTGTTGGGGTCTAGAGTTGAGCAAGAAGACTTGGTAATGAGAATTAGCAAATCCTAGAGCTGGATTGGTGCTACCTCCATTGAATTCCCATTTTTAGACCACTGGGACTTCTGGAAGGAGACCAGTATAATCCATATGCTGCTTCTGTGCAGGCCCTTGTCTTCAGAGACATCTGCCTAAAATTGTCAGATGACAATCTCCCTATGGACATTGAATTAAGTCCACAGTATTCAGACTAATGGCTTTGGTGGGTAAGAGAGAAGTATGCCCACTTTTTCTCTGTTTGGATGTTTCCATGTCATTTTATTTCATTATCCCCAGTAGCTGGCTCAGGAATCCCTAAAGCATCTGACAAAAATCTTAGCATTCCAATCTCCTGCCTCAGTACCATGTCTTTTTTGGGTGGTTTCTACATGACTTGTTTTAATCTTCTTCTAAGTTCCCATAAATGTGTGCCTGACTGAATGCTTGAAATGAAAGTGGTTTAGTTTCCAATTACCTATGGCCAATTTACTTGCCTGAATAGCAAGATCCCTGGCTTAAGTGACTATCAACCTCTAAAGGTATCATTGAGCCATGAGCCTAATTCCTCCTGCAATATACAAAGTAAGGGGCACTTGAAAGCATCCATCATGCAGATTTCCCTTACCTTCTTCATCAGACTTTGACTGTCTTCAGGATTTACTGTGGCTGATTTATGAAGAACAGCCTTCATTCTGGAAACTACGTCAATAACCAGGGAGCATGTTTTGATTTGTTCAGGAAAGGGCCAAATAGTTTAAACCTGGGATATGTGAAGATTAGAAGCCATTAGACATACATGGTTATTTTAGCAAACTGCTTTTTTCTTCTTTTCTGTTCTTTTGTTCCTTCCCTCCATCTCTTTTCTTCCTTCCTTCCCTCCTTCATTCCTCCTTCTTTCATTCTATTATTCTGTCATTCTAGCCCCACTTCTGCTATTTCTTGGTTCTTCTAGAATTTATATTATGCAATTTTAAATTCACATTCTAGTCCCTTTAAATAACATTATACCGTTTCACCTATACTGAACTTCTCTACCCTCTTACCTCCTTTGTACTATATTACCATGTCATACTTTTATTTGTACATATTATAATAGTCATTACAGCTTCATTTAACATTTCTGATGGCCACAAAATACTTATTTGCTCAAAAATCTCTTTATTTCACCTTAAGGTTTGAGAAGATAATTTTGGTATAGAATTCTACTTTGAGGGTTTTTTTTTTCTTTTCGTATTTTAAAATACTGGGCATAGTTTCTGAAACTAGTCTAGAGTTGTCAATATCTTATTTTTCTGTATATATCTTTTTCTCCTCTGACAGATATTAAGATTTTATAAATTGCTCAATTTCAGCATTTATTGTATATTCCAAAGTAAGAACATTGTTGGAAATATGTATTTGAAATACCTTCTCTAGAATATGTCAACTTTTTATTTTCTTAATGGTTTCATCCATTAGACAAATTTTAAATTTTAATGAAATCCAATACATCTTTTTTTCTTTCTTTTGGTGATGTATGTTATATTAAGAAATTAAGACTACGAAGGTGATTTATTGTTAAGTTCACAGTGTTCCAGATTGTTATTGTTTCACCTTTGAAGTTAGGTGTGTGTCATGTCTCCTATCAATGTTTCGTATATGACAGGAGACAGAAAACAGGAAACATTTACTTTTCCACGTGAATATCTAATGGCTTTAGCACAATTTATTTAAAAGGCCATCTTTTTCTCCACTGAATTCCAGTACCATTTTAACATATCTTAAGTGATTGAATCTGTGTAAGGCAATTTATGAAGTACATATGCCTTTAGTTGGTCTATTTGTCTATCTTTATACCAAAACTATACTATCTTAATTACTCTGGATTTCTTAAAAAATATTGAAATTTGATAGCATAAACCATTCACCTTATTCTTCTTCTTCAGTATAGGCTATTTAAAGTCCATTGCATTTTTATATGTATTTTGCAATTTCTTTTTTAGTTATCACAAAAAAGCCTGCTACAATTTTAAGGGAATTGCACTAAATCTATAGAGTAGTAAGAAGAGGGGGATATTATTTGCTGGATAAGAGTGAGCCTTCTGATCCATAAATCTAGTATATTTCTCCATTTAGCTTTTCTTTAATTCTGCTTAGTAATGCTTCACAGTTTTCAAATGACAGGTCTTATACATCTTTCACATATCATTGTTATGATTAATTTTAGGATAATTAAATTTTCAATTCAGAAAACTTAATTTCAATTATTATCTTAGTCAGCAAAGCTAGGGCTGCTGTAACAAAATACCATACACTAGGGGTCTTAAACAACAGACATTTACATTTCACAGTCATAAAGGTTGGTAAGGCCATGATCAGGGTATCAGCAAGGTCTGGTTCTGGTGAGAGCCCTCTTCCTCGCTTGCAGATGGCTGCCTTTTTGCTGTGTCATCCCATGGTGGTGAGAGAGTGAGCTCTGGTCTCTTCCTCTCCTCCAGAGAACACTAATCTCTTCATGGAGATCACTAGATCACTAGATCACATGATCACATAGTACACTAATCTCTCCATTCTCAACTTCATCCAATTCCCCTAAAGGCCCTAACTCCAAAAGCCATCACGTTGGAGACTGAAGCTTCAACCAAGGAATTTGGAGGAGACACAAACATTCAGTCTATAACATTAATTTTTATGTATGTTGGTTTGTTCCTTTGGATTTTCTATTATATAATCATGTTATCTTTGCATAAAATAGTTCTGTTTCTTCTTTTCCAATATTTACACCTTTCATTTCTTGTTTTGTCTTATACACTGGTTGGGAGCTCCAGTAAAATGTTAAACAAAAATAGTAATACACACTCTTTTCTTGGTCTTAACATTTTTTCAACCCTAAATATAAAACTGCCTGACAGTTTTTATTTCTGCTTTTAATCAAACCATGAAAGTTCCCCTCTATTTCTAGCCTCTTGAGAGGTTGCTTTTTCAAAATTATGAATGGGTGGTTGAATTTTATCAACTGATTTTTAGGCCTCAATTACTCTGATGATACACTTATCCTTTACTCTGTTAATGTGATAAATTACAGTGATTGCTTTTCAAATGCTAAGTGAACTTGGCCATGATATATTTTACATATTTGATTTCTTTGTATGTTCTTTGTAACTTTTTACTCTAATGTTCCTGTATTTTTCATATCTTATAGATCTTCATGTCCCTACTGGGTTTCATATCAGAATTATAATGAATGAATACACCTGTGTGTGAAGTGTTCATTTTTTTCTCTGAGAATTTATGTTACTTCATTCTTAAACACTGGGGAAAATTAATCAATGAAGCCAATCTTGTGTTTTTATGGGGAATATTCTAAATTATAGTTTTAATTTCTTTAACATATACACAAGATCCACACTTTTTTCTTCTTTTGCCAGTGTAACTTGTGATTTCAAGGAATTTTCATCTAAGGTATCAAGTATTGATAAGATTTGGACACAAGGAGGTAAACAGATACTTAACAACTGGGAATATTCAAAAAATTAATAACCATATGAAAAGATATTCTACTTCATGTATAATCAAGGAAATATAAATTAAGCCACAATGAGGACTGAAATGTACATAACAAGACTGCTAAAGTTAAAAAGGCTTAAGATATCAAAGTCTGGTAAGGATGTAGAACAAGTAGAATTCTTTACACTGCGGGTAGATTGCAAATCAGTACAACTGCATTACAACTCTCTGGCACTTTCTAAAAGACATGCCTACCCTAGATCCAGTAATTTCACTCCAAAGTATGTATCTCAGACAAGTGAGTGATTATGCCCATAGGAAATAAACAAGAATGACTAGAGCAGCTCTGGAAATAATACATGAACCCCACTAATAAATATGTTATTTTCTTGAGTGTCTAAGCTACAAATGTATGAAGTAATCAATGGATGAAGTAATCGATTCAGAGATGACAGTAACAATAAAGTAGTTTCAGATATTGTTGACCAAGGTGTTCACTGGAATACTAACACAATTAGACAAAATAGTTCATTGGATAGGCCATTCGTTGACTTCATAAACACTGGAAGTCCAATGTGAGAAAAGAGAAATTAGTTGTTGCTTAAAAAGGAGGAGATGAAATAAAGAAAGGCAAATTGCTTTCATTTTAATCATGAGGTATTCTGGCACAGTGCAATAGCAACTGAGCTCACAAATCCAAGAGGAACTAATTATAGAGGAAAATTAGAAAGGTATCAGAGAGATGTGACTCTTAGGAATCAGTTATTTCCAAGTAAATGGTACTCTTTTCTTCACCTTTATTCAGATAATAGGATTAATGAAAGAGATTTTTATGATCATCATTTATAAGAAATTTCCTATCATAAAGTGAAATATAATATAATGAAACTTATCTCTTACATTTCTAAATTCTTCTTACTTTGGACTTTTGAAAATTCAAAGTTATCTACATTTTACAGAGACACTCGGTTTGTATGTATGTTCATGGAAACACGGTTATATTGTTTGGTTGGTAATTCCTTCTTTCTGTCTCTTTTTGATGGGGAAAAACTACACACTAATGAGAGATTCTGAATAATCTAGCTTGCCAAATATATGGCCTTTAATTGCTGAGGGAATTCATTTATAAGATGCAAGATTTTCCCAGGGTCATTAATTGACAAATTCCTCATGTCTTCTGTGGTTTCAAAATAAAAGGGAGTTCTCTTCATTAAGCCATCAGAAAGGATGAATATCCAACTTTTGCATCAATATGGATGAAACTGGGAGAGATTATGCTAAGTGAAATAACTCAAGTAGAGAAAGTCAATTATCATATGGTTTCACTTATTCATGGAACATAAGGAATAGCATGGAGGACATTAAGAGAAGGGAAAAACGAAGTGGGGTACATCAGAGGGGGAGAAGAACCATAAGAGACTATGGACTCCGGGAAACAAACTGAGGGTTTTAGAGGAGAGGGGGGTAGGGGAACAGGTTAGCCCAGTGTTGGGTATTAAGGAGGGCATAGATTGCATGGAGCACTGAGTGTTATTCACACACAATGAGTCATGGAACACTACATCAAAAACTAATGATACACTGCATGGTGACTAACATAAAAAAAACTGGGACATACAAAAAGAACATGGAAGAAAGTGGGGGCAAGTGAAAAACTCCTGAGTTTCAGTGACTTTCAGTCACAACTCCCAAAGCAAGAAAAAGGTATAGAGAAGAAAAGTAAAGATATTTTTATGCTTATATTTTATTAAATAATTTTCAAAATTTCAAATTGCAAAAGTAAAACGTTTAACATAGAATATTTGTGATAAATCAAGAAATACAGAATAATGACCAAGTATATATAATTATACCACCAAAATAAAGCACTAAAACATTTAGATGTGTGACCCTGAGTTATATTTTATATTTTACTGAAGTTAAACTTTTTCATATATTCAACTATTCTTTATATATTTTCTTAAACATTTTGTGTTTTACCTTGGCTTGTTTTTATATAGGGCTCTTCGAATTTTCCATATCAACTTGTAAGAATTGATATTAAGGACCTATATATATACTTGGCTATTTTTCTCCAGTTCAGCTTCTACCTCTTAGAATTTTGAATATGTTTTTGAGTTAACAGAGAGCTTCCTTATTTTCAGTGAATAAAATCCACTTAACGTCTGTGGTTTCTGCCTTTGTCATGATCCTGTAAACTAAAACAAAGCATGTAATTCACTTACATATTTCTATCTTTTGTTGCTTGAACTGTTATTTATATAAAGTATTGAATTCATTTTTAAACGTAAATTTTAAATTTCGCATGAGAGAAAAAAATGAAACAGGACAAAACCAGCGATGGAGACAAACCATAAGAGACTCTTAATCTTAGGAAACAAATTGAGCATTGTTGGGAGGGGATGGGGATGGGGAGGGTGGGGTGGGGTAACTGTATGATGGACATTGGGGAGGGTATGTGTTCTAATGAGCACTGGTTATTATATAAAACTGATGACTCAGAGACCTGTACCCCTGAAACAATTAATACATTATGTGTTAATTAATTGAATTTAAATTTAAAAAATATTCAACCCTCTTGATAACTAATGAAATATAAGGAAGAATAACAAAATACATAATTTTATTCATCACATTAAAACAGTAAATTTAATGTTGGTAAGAATGGGAGTTTAAGAATTGTTATATACTACTTTTTGTATTTTGGTATAATATTTTTTAAAGGAAATTTGGCACTGTATTTTTTTCAGGTTTATATTTAAATTCCAGTTAGTTAACATACAGTGTAATATTAGTTTCGGGTATAGAATTTAGTGATTCATCACTTATATACAACACCCAGTGACCAATACAAGTCCTGTCCGCTAGCTCATCACCCCCCACCTCCCCTCCAGTATCCCTCAGTTTTTTTTCTATAGTTGTCTGTTTCATCTTTTTCTCTCTTTCCCTATGATCCTCTGCCTTGTTTTTTTAAGTTCCACATATGAGTGAGATAATACAATAATTGTCTTTCCCTGATTGACTTATTTTGCTTAGCATAATACCCTCTAGTTCCCTCCACGTTGTTGCAAATGGCAAGATTTTATTTGTTTTGATGTCTGAGTAATATTCCATTGTATATGTGTACCACATCTTCTTCATCCATTCACCTGTCAATGGATACTGGGCTCTTTCCTTAGTTTGGCTATTGTTGGCATTGTTGCTACAAACATTGGGGTGCAGGTGCCCCTTCAGATCACTACATTTGTATCCTTGGGGTAAATATGCAGTAGTGCAATTCCTGGGTTGCAGGGTAGTTCTATTTTCAACTTTTTGAGGAACCTCCATACTGTTTTCCAGAGTGGCTGCACCAGCTTGCATTTCCACCAACAGTGTAGGAGAGTTCTTTATCCACGTCCTTGCCAACACCTGTCATTTCCTAACTTATTTTTAGCCATTCTGACTGGTGTAAGGTGGTATCTCATTGTGGTTTTGATTTGTGTCCTCTGATTCAAAGTGATGTTGAACACTTTTTCATGCGTCTGTTGGCCATGTGGATGTCTTCTTTGGAGAAATGTCTGTTCATGTCTTCTTTCCATTTCTTGATTGGATTATTTGTTCTCTGGGTGTTGAGTTTGATAAGTTCTTTAAAGATTTTGGATACTGGGCACCTGGGTGGCTCAGTGGGTTAAAGCCTCTGCCTTCGGCTCAGGTCATGATCCCAGGGTCCTGGGATCGAGGCCCGCATCGGGCTATCTGCTCAGCGGAGAGCCTGCCTCCTCCTCTCTCTTTGCCTGCCTCTCTGCCTACTTGTGATCTCTCTCTCTCTGTCAAATAAAAAAAAATTTTTTTTAAATAAAAAAAAAAGATTTTGGATACTAGTCCATTATTTGATATGTCATTTGCAAATATCTTCTCCCATTCTGTAGGTTGTTGACTGTCTGGTTTGCTGTGCAAAGCTTTTTATCTCGATGAAGTCCCCATAGTTCACTTTTATTTTGTTTCCCTTGTCTTTGGAGACATGTCTAGCAAGAAGTTGTTGCGGCAGAGGTTGAAGAAGTTGTTGCCTGTGTTCTCCTCAAGGATTTTGATGGATTCCTGTCACATTAAGGTCTTTCATCCTCTTTGAGACTATTTGTGTATGCTGTAAGGAAATGGTCCAGTTTCATTCTTCTGCATATGGCTGTCCAATTTTCCCAACAGTTTGTTGAAGAGACTGTGTTTTTTCCATTGGATATTCTTTCCTCCTTTGTTGAAGATTAGGTGGCCACAGAGTTGAGGGTCTTTTCTGGGTTCTCTGTTCTGTTCCATTGATCTATGTGTCTGTTTTGGTACCAGTACCATACTGTCTTGATGATTACAGCCTTGTAATAGACCTTGAATACCAGAATTGTGATGCCACCAGCTTTGGTTTTCTTTTTCAAAATTCCTTTGGATATTCAGGGTCTTCTTTGGTTCCAAACAAACTTTAGGATTATTGTTCCAGTTTTGTGAAAAAAGTTGCTGGTATTTTGATAGGGATTGCACTGAATGTGTAGACTGCCCAAGGTAGCATAGACATTTAACAATATTTGTTCTTTTAATCCATGAGCATGGAACATTTTTCCATTTCTTTTTGTCCTCCTCAATTTCTTTCATGAGTATTCTGTAGATTTCTGAGAACAGATCCTTTGCCTCTTTGATTAGGTTTACTCCTAGGTATCTTATGGTTTTGGGTGAAATTGTAAATGCGATTGACTGCTTAATTTCCCTTTCTTCTGTCTTGCTGTTGGTGTACAGAAATGCAACTGTTTTCTGTGCACTGATTTTACATCCTGCCACTTTACTGAATTCCTGAGTTCTAGCAATTTTGGGGTGGAGACTTTTGGGTTTTCCACATAAAGTATCATGTCATCTACAAAGAGTGAGAGTTTGACTTCTTTTTTGCTGATTCAAATGCCTTTTATTTCTTTTTGTTGTTTGATTGCTGAGGCTAGGACTTCTAGTGCAATGTTGAACAGCAGTACAGTGGACATCCCTGCCATGTTCCTAACCTTATGGGAAAATCTTTCAGTTCTTCCCCACTGAGAATGATATTCGCTGTGGGTTTTTCATAGATCGCTTTTATGATAGTCACATATGTGCCTTCTTTCCCTACACTGTGAAGAGTTTTAATCTAGAGAGGATGCTGTGCTTTGTCAAATGCTTTTTCTGAAACTACTGAGAGGATCATATGGTTCTTGTCTGTTCTTTTATTATGTAGTATATCAAACTGACTGATTTGCAGATGTTGAACCAAACTTGTAGCCCAGGAATAAATCCCTCTTGGTTGTGGTGAATAATCCTTTTAATGTACTGTTGGATCCTATTGGCCAGTATTTTCATGAGGATTTTGGCAACCATGTTCATCAGGGATATTGGTCTGTAATTCTCCTTTTTTGGTGGGGTCTTTGATTTAGGGTTCAAGGTAATGCTGGCCTCATAAAATGAGTTTGGAGGTTTTCCTTCCATTTCTATTTTTTTTTAAATAGCTTCAGAAGAATAGGTATTAATTCTTCATTAAATGTTTGGTAGAGGGCGCCTGGGTGGCTCAGTGGGTTAAAGTCGCTGCCTTTGGCTCAGGTCATGATCTCAGCGTCCTGGGATCGAGGCCCACATCGGGCTCTCTGCTCAGCAGGGAGCCTGCTTCCTCCTCTCTCCTCTCTCTCTGCCTGCCTCTCTGCCTACTTGTAATCTCTCTCTCTGTGTCAAATGAATAAATAAAATCTTTAAAAAAAATAAATTAAAAAAAATAATAATAAATAAATGTTTGGTAGAATTCCCCTGGGAAGCCATCTGGCCCTGGGCTCTTGTTTTTTGGAAGACTTTTGATGACTGCTTCCATTTCCTTTCTGGTTATGGGTCTCTTCAGGTTTTGTATTCCATCCTGGTTCAGTTTTGGTAGTCTATACATCTCTAGAAATGCATCCATTTTTTTTCCAGATTGTCTAATTTTTTGGCATATAGTTGCTCATATTATGTTCTTATAATTGTATTTCTTCAGTGTTGGTTGTGATCTCTCCTCTTTCATTCATGATTTTATTTATTTGGGTCATTTCTCTTTTCTTTTTGATTAAGTCTGGCCAGGGGTTTATCAATCTTATAAATTCTTTCAAAGAACCAACTCCTAGTTTCCTTGATCTGTTCTACTGTTCTTCTGGTTTCTATTTCACCAATTTCTGCTCTATGTTTATTATTCCTCTTCTCCTGCTGGGTTTAGGCTTCATTTGCTGTTCTTTCTCCAGCTCCTTGGGTGTAGGGCTAGGTTGTATATTGGAGACCTTTCTTGTTTCTTGAGAAAGGCTTGCATTGCTATATACTTCCTTTTTAGGACCGCCTTTGATGCATCCCAAAGATTTTGAGCAGTTGTGTTTTCATCTACATTTGTTTCCATGAATTTTTTAAATTCTTAATTTCCTGGTTGAGTCATTCATTCTTTAGTAGAATGCTCTTTACCCTCCACATATTTTAGTTCTTTCCAACTCTGTTCTTGTGATTGAGTTCCAGTTTCAAAGCACTGTGCTTTGAAAATATGCAGGGAATGATCCCTATCTTTCGGTACCGGCTGACACCAGGTGATGATGATGGCAACAATAATGATGATACTTTTGATGACTGTAATGTTTCAATTAAAAGGTTGTTCTGCAGTCAGCTCTCTCAGGTTTTGACCTTCGTTGGGAGCTTTGTACTGTCACTTTACTATTGCTTAGTAAAACTTTGCTGCCCACCAAAAAACAAAGCAAAACAAAACAGAAAATAAAATAAAAGGCTGTTCTGGAACTCACTTGCTTGGTGTTTATTTTTCTTATTGCTCTCCTCATGTCTTTATTCCAGAATGTGTAGATGATTGGATTTAAAAGGGGGTGAAAAATGTGTAATATGTGGAGAGGATGTTATTTTCAGCTTCTTATAAACTAAATGAGATTCTGAATAAGTATTCACTGAGTTTTAACCACGGATGAGGCACTTCACATGTGTTTTCTCTTAACTTTACAGTAATGAAAATAGAGCATATTATTAACATATTCTCAGTAGAAAACTGAGCATTATAAAATTTAATGAACTTGCCACAGAAATTTTAAGTACTAGACCAAGAATCAAATCCTACCTCTAACTTCAAAATCTATACATTTGCAACAGATGGATTTTCTCTCTAAATATTAATAACACCCTTTTTTTCCTATGCCCACCTTTACATGTTCCCAATAAATAACTCTTTCCAACAAGAGGAAAAAACAATTTCTCATTGATCTGAATATAAAGAATCACTAGCAGTTCCAGTCTCCTAATACCACTGATTTAACAGAAGAACTTATTAAGACGGCTGAAAAGATTGATCCCAATTATCAAGGTATACAAGGATTAGTGTTACTCAATAGGGTAGGGAAGATCATGCATGAGACTAAAGTGATTCTCTGTGATGCCTCATAATATTTGCACACCAAGTAATAAAAGCAAATGAAAATGTTTTCCACAGTGGTGACATCAATTTACATTCCCACCAACAGTGCACAAGCATATTATATGGTGACGAATGGTGACTACATGTATCATGATGAACACTGATTAATGTATAGAATGGCTAGATCAATATATTGCATACCTGAAACTAATATAAACTAAAACTAATATAATGATTATATTTCATATTTTATATATATTTCATATATTAAGTAAGTGAGAAGGACATAAGCCAATACCATTTTAAATTTGGTTCACTCCAACAAGAATCATCATCATCAGAGATACAAAGACCAAAGAATTAAGCAATTGGCAATAAAAGAAGACAATGATGGACAACTGAGTCTCATGACTCATTAGTAAGAAAATGATGATTATACTAAGAATATTTTCTTTTTTAAAATTTTTTTTAAGTTTTTTTTTAAATTTTATTTATTTGACAGAGAGAGGTCACAATTAGTCAGGGACTAATAGCTGGATGTTCCTTCTCCAGTGTTTTGAGAGAGGTACACAGACTTGGGTGCTGATACTCTCTTCTAGACTAACATGAATTTGTGTAAGGTTTTTGTTTTGTTTTGTTTTGTTTTTTTAAGTTTGGATACCTAGGAGTCACCATTGATTTGGTGTTGCTTATTTTTCAGATAGTATTTGGTTAGAGGTTGTGTTTCATCTTGTTTCATCATTTGTATACCCTCTGTTACCAAATTTTCACAATTCTACCTGAAATTTATTTATTTATTTTTAAAGATTTTATTTATTTATTTCACAGAGGGAGTGAGATCACAAGGAGGCAGAGAGGCAGGCGGGGGGGGGGGGAAGCAGGCTCCCCGCTGAGCAGGGAGCCCGATGCGGGCCTCGATCCCAGGACCCTGAGATCATGACCTGAGCTGAAAGCAGAGGCTTTAACCCACTGAGCCACCCAGGCGCCCTCTACCTGAAATTTAATCTGAACCTCTTCTTCATTACCTTCCAGGGCATTAGGTCAGATTTTCATCATTTTTTAAAAGAATTTATCTATTTATTTTTTGAAAGATTTTTGTTTATTTATTTGAGAGAGAGAGACAGAGACAGCAACAGACAGCAAGCACTGGGGACAGATGGAGAAGCAGGCTCCCCCACTGAGCACAGAACCCAATATGGGGATCAATCCCACTACCCTGGGATCATGACTTGAGCAGAAGGCAGATGCTTAACAAACTGAGCCACCCCAGTGCCCCAGACTTTCATCATTTCTTACCTAGATTATTCAAACAGCACAGGAATGACTTCACAGTGCTACTACCATTACCCTGTGAAAACTCAATTCTTTTCAGCCTCTATTTTTACTATTTCAAGAGCTCCTCAGTAATTACAGAATATATACCAAACTACTTTGATTTATAGTTAAGACCCTTCAAAGCTCTTATTCTAAACTAACTTTCTATCCTCCTCAAAAATTCTCCCTTCTTCTCCACCCAAGCTATCACATACTTCAAACTTACTAGCTATTTTCTGTTCACACAATATGTCAAAATACTCTATGCTTCCATACCTCCCTACATAGAATTATCTCTGCCTAGAATTTTCTTCTTGCTTCTCTGTGCAGCAAAACAATGCCTATTATTAAAGAAAAGTTGCCTCTTTGGGGAAAGTTAGCCACTTTTAGAAGAAATTTGCAAACTCCATAAAAGACAGTTGGCCTTACTGAATACCTGTATCATCACACTTAGCAATGGGTTATCTGGGGTCAGTATTGAATATTAAGATTCTGAGATCCTTGAGGACAGGTTCCTGACATACAATATCGGCCCAAGAAAGTTTGAGACTTGCTAAGTTCAATACCTATTTCAAGGCCTCATTTCAGTCACTTGAGAGCTAGTAGTAAATAAAGAGTTTCCTTATATCTTAGAGCAATATCTGCACTATAAGAACTTATGCTGCTATTAAACCAATTTAAAGATAGAACACCAGAATATTCTTTAGAGGAAATCAAAGGACAGCATATTAAAAACTAGAGAGTTGAGGGATATTAGAGAACATAAAGTAAATTCACTCAATAAATTAGCCAAAAGTAAGAAATTAAATGAAGGGTCAATGCTAAATACAACCCATGCCAACAAGGAATATACAGTAACATAATATGAACTGGGAATATTAAACATTTGAGGACAGAAAAGGAACACCTGAGGAATCAGAGAGGTTTATCCTGGTCAGTAATATAGGGTGAATACTGAATCAAAAGTAAAGAACTATGACTGTGGAAAGTATGGGACCTATATTAATTAGGTCAAATCCGTTGTTGAACCAAAAGAAAAGACTGAGTTAAATAGTCATTAAAAGTTATTTAAACCCATTGTCCCAAAGGAAGGTGAATACTTTTTAAGCTGTCTGTAGCCAACTAATGAAGTGTAGATTAAAAATGAGAACATCTATTTATGTATCTTTTAATTTCAAAAAAATAAGTCAGCTTCACTAATACTTAATAGATTATTTTTGGTACTCTAAATTAATCTATATAATACCTGGTCACTTTACATAAGACACTTAAAATATATTAACCAAAAAGACAGAGGGATTTAGAGCAGTTCCCTCTGCAGTTACTTGCTTTGAATACATTACTATGTATTATAGCTTAGGTGTGCCAAAATAGGAAGTAGGGGATACTTAAAGATTATTTTATCTTATTTTAACTTAATTCATTCTCCAAAACTTTGTAATGAGCTTAAAAAGATTTGTGTCAATAAATTTCACATTGAAGATAATTCTAATTTATTAAAATTCACATAAACAATTATTAAATTGTAAAGCTGACAATTCTACCCATAATATGAACTCTTTGTCAGCTAAATCATAAAGTAAAAGAACAACAAGTGATCAGAACTGACAACAAACTGGCTAAAACTTCTGAATTATTAAGAAATATTATTTTAAAATATGGGTTTAATTCCATTACTATTAACAATGAACTTGACAAACTATGCTGTACCTTGATATATTAGCTAGTGATCACAATAAGCAAAAAATTTTAAAGTAAAAAAAACATAAAATTGGGTATGTGAGTGGCCCAGTAGATTGAGTGTCCAACTCTTGATTTCAGCTCAGGTCATGATGTCAGGGTCATGAGATCAAGGTCTGGGTCAGGCGCCAGTCTCACCATGGAGTCAGCTTAAGATTCTCTTTCTCCCTTAGTCCCTCCCGTGACTAACACTCACTTTCTCTCTCTCTCTCTCAATCCCTCTCTAAAACAAAGAAATATCTTTAAAAAAATAAAAAATATGTATTTGCAATATTATACTCACTGGCTAATAAATGGCTTAAATTTTTCACTAAATGTAAAAAAATGTTCTTGAATGTTTCTTACTAATAACAAAAGTGTAAGAGCCACAATCTACTAAGAAAATACTTCTTTTGGCCACTGTAAAAATGGCTTAAATAAGCAATATGGCAATAAATAAAATGCATTTCTTATCAGCAAACAATATCAAAACCTATACAGAAAACTATTTCTAATGATTTGCAAATTTAATGATTTGTGGTAGAATCGGATTTGTCTTATGGCAGGGAGTCTTGCATCATACAAAGTATGGATGATTTTAACATCTGTACCTAATATTCTTTCACCAACTCTAATGAATCCTATAATAAATGCAATGTCTATGACAAAAACTACATTAATCCATGGGTTAAGTGGTGAATTTGACTGGAATTAAATAAGAACTTCCATAAAAGTGAGAGCAATATCAACCAATTTGAAAGTTATTTGTGACATCTTTTGTTGGCAAGTTATTGAAACAAACTTTGAAGCCTGTTGTGTGAAACATACCAAGATCATTATTTATGATTAATTTTGTAAAAGCAATCAATACCTGTAGAACAAGAATTTACTGTAGTATTTTATAGTAAAAGGGACAATGACTATGAAATGAGTTGGGGCCATATAGGTATTCTTGAAAAATCTCATAAATAAAAAAAATTATTAAATTTTGGTGACCATAAAACAGTTGTATCATCAGTGTATTATTTCAAATTTTTAATTACTTAGCATAATTTATTTTAACTTTCCCTTTTAAAATTTCTACTTCCTGAATAATGTTGTACACAATATATGTTGTCAGTAGTAAATTTGTAACATAGAGATATCTATTTTTATGTTGAGGGTGTTATGCTCAGAGAAGTCTGAAGATTATTCATCTAAAAATTATCCAGTGTTGTTAGAAAGAAGGTAAGAGGATAGCTTGGAGTAATAAGAGGGAAAATAAGCATCTAGTAATTCAAATATATCCACAATCCCTATAGTACAACCAAACAACCAACACTCTCACACCCATTGTAATCAAGCCAGTACTCAGAACCACAGTGTGTTGCAGGGCCAGAAATTAAACATCTCTCCTGGTCATGCTAGGGCAGCAGCCACTGTGCTCTAACAACTCCCACTGAAATTTGGATTCCCAGAGCTCCAATACATCTGCCTCCAAGTGATTCATATCTTTATAAAAGAAGGAGGTAGTATATACATTCATTTACAGAGCATCGCAGAGAGTGAAAAGCAGATTTTTAATTTTGATTAACCCTGTGAACATATTGTTCTTCATACTGTGCCTTTAGAACTGGTAAGTGGAAACATCATAGACAGCTAATTTGTTAGAGTTTTAATTTACTAAAGATGGTATTTTAATTAATTTTCTGTTGGCTCGAAGGAAAAGGCTGTGGCTTTTGAGACATCAAATCCTCTCTCATGGGTGCCTGGGTGGCACAGTGAAATGTCTGCCTTCAGCTCAGGTCACGATCCCAGAGTCTGGGATCTAGCCCATCAGGCTCCCTGCTCAGGGAGGAGTCTGCTTCTCCCTCTCTCTCTGCTACCCCCCACTTATGCTCGCTCTATCTCTCTCTCTCAAATAAATAAAATCTTTTAAAAAATCCTCTATCACTGGGAGATCACATCACTATTTCACAATGATGCAGAACCAAGAATTTTTAAACAAATTTAAAGGATATATACTCTCAACATGATATTGATGAGTAAAACATGAGAGTAGATCATCAGTGATTAAAAGTGATGACTAAAATTAAGAAAAGCAAATTGTGAGGATCCTGGTAACTCATACTAGCATTGAAAACAATGTAATAGCTAGAAACTCATCTTTTTTTTTTTAACACAATAGCGATATTTTTCTTTTCATCATTTCAGGTGCTGAGAGGACATGTAAATAAGCACATCATAATGAAAGCTGGAGAAGGAGCACATGAGGGAGAATTAACAACCAGAGCTAAATAGGCAGAATCTCTTTGCCTAAAACTGACCATTACACTATAAATACATATGAGATCTTCGGAATAAAGAGGGAGAAGTCCTTACAAGATGTTCATATGCAGGGAAAAGAAGGAAACTGGGAATAATTCAGGAAACTCATATGAGTATTCTAAATAGTAGGAAAAATATCAAGAAAACCTTTTAGCAAGATAGCTTCCAAATGCATAAGGCTGTCAAAATATAATTCAAATAGGGGACATTAAGAAATGTAAAAACCTAATTATATTGGATATGCAGTATGTCACTGATTATCTCATAATGCAATAAATTTGAGCACAAGTAGCTGGATAGTATACAAACTATTGAAAAATACTAAACTAATATATTAACAGTACTTTAAGCTTAAGAATAAAAGCAAAAAAATGTATAGTATCAGTTTTGCTGAACTATAACTCATATACTATGAAATTTACCTGATTTTAATACATAGTTCAGAGATTATTATAGTCACAAAGTTATGCAACCATCACCACAATCTTATTTTAAATCATTTTATCATCACAGAAAGAAAAGACTGCCCATTTACACTCACTCCCTAGCTCAAAGTGATCACTAATGTACTTTCTGTCTCTATAGATTTGTTTACAAGACATTTCATACAAATAAAATCATACATGTGGCCTTTTGTGTCAGGCTTCTTTTACTTAGCCTAATGTTTTTGAGGTCCTTCAGTACTTTACAATAAGTATGCATAAATTTTGAAAAACAAAAATCAGTGAAGATTAAAATTTTTATTTTTCTCTTCAAGTGCCTATAATGAAAGGAGGAAATATTTACTCAAATCTGTTATTCTTATATTAAGTAACATATATTATATATACATGAGGAAGAGCAGAAATGCTCATGTCCAACTACTTAATAAAACAAATCTTGGCTTGTTCCTTTCCTAATGGGGATTTATATGGAAAATTCTTGGCTTATAATCTTGGATTTACATGAATGATTCAGATTCAGTGCATGCTGTCTTGGTGCTCATTCTGTGCCTGGCCAGAATCCTATACATACACCCTTTCACCTAATACCACATCTCTTTAGGTAGTCCTGCATCTAAGACCTGGGAAATTTACTTCTTTATGGGGATCTAGATTTTTCATTTACTAATGAAGACATGGGGAATAAATGATTTCAAAGTTCCCTCCTAGTCAAATATATAATTATTCTACCTTCAATTTCCTCCAAAGTACATCATAAATTGAGTAAAATAATTATAGTAAAATATGTAATTGATTATTCAAGAGGAAGAAAATTTTCTTCACTAACAGAATTTCTGTCTAAACTATATACATTCTTTCATTTATATTGCCTTTATTCACTCATCTTTTAAGAACAGGTATATTAAATATAGAACTAAAGAAATAGTTTTAGGAATTTGCTCGGGAAAGGAAAGAGTAAGAGAAGCAAATGCTCAGAAAGCTATCAAAATAAATGAATGCCAGTTTTCCCTCTAAAATAAAATGGAAAGGCAAAATAAAGCTATAAAATAGGTTTTATTTGTATTAACTGCATTACACTTCACTGTATTCCTTTCATATTCAAGTTTTTCTATTGTTGTTGTATCATGGGGCATGAAATTCCATGTAGCAAAGGTATTCCCAAATTGTAGCTGGCACATTCATTTCATTTTCATTCAATCATCCAGCCTTCTCATTTCTCCAATGAGCATCTAATTACTAAAAGTACTTTTGGGGGCACCTGGATGGTCAGTCAGTAAGCATCTGACCCTTGATTTTAGCTTAGGTCATGATCCCAGGATGGTGAGATGGAGACCTGCATCAGGCTCCACACTCAGTATTGAGATTCTTCTCTCTCTCTTCCTCTCCCTAGGCCCCTCCCCCTACTGGCTCTCTCTAAATAAACAAATACATAAAATCTTTCTTTAAAAAAATTTACTTTCACAAAGGTCTCCAAAGCAAAATTCCTGCTCCTTCACCCGACAATCATGAAACACAGCCCCTTGAAGAAGGTGTGCTGGGTGGCTATCCTCTGTGTGCTCTTCCAGACCCACTGTTCTCATTCAACATCTACTCTGTCTACTCCTGGAGGCTGGCTGACAAGAACATCACTTTCATCTTAATTTTCTCTAATTTGCATGCATTATCCAGTTCTTAATAATATCTCAGACAGGAAAGTAGTCGAGGAAATTAAGGTTGGATAATGGTGGTAGGACATTTTGACAAGGGTCTGAGTAGAGATAAAAACAAGGAGAAAGTTACAGGTCACTGGAGAAAAGAGAACATATACTTCTTATGCACCTTTCTATCTGCATTCTGCCCTTTTTCTAAAGGTACCATTCCTCTTACTCACTGCTCTGAATTCTCTTCTTCCGATAAATATTCATGTGTGGTCTAAGCTTTGTCCTTACTGTTCACTGACCATGAGGATTTTGTTTACTTTTTAAGTGTTTTAAAGATAACAGAAAGCAACTCCAAAGCCATATCTTAAAGTGTCACTTGGAATTGGTCTCCACTCTTTTAAAATTCTTACACTATGTGACATATACCATGTACTAACTTAATATTGTTATTTGGCTTATTGTGATTTTTTGTGTGATAACTATGTATATGTAGATTGTCTCTAGAAGTGGGTCAGTGATTCATTCTGCATAAGAAAATATAGCATAATTAACTGTAACAGAAAGATCACAACATACTTGTTGAAGCGTATCTCCTAAGGAATTTACATGGAACATATGAATTCAATCAATACTTGTTAACACGACCATAAAAACATGTTCCTTTAATTTGGGAGGCAACATGTACATTGGTATGGGCCCAGATTCAGGATCAGACTGACTGGACTTGAATACCAACTTTGACCCTTATTAGCTGTATAACTGTTAAGTCATTAAATACCTCTATGCCTTAGTTTCCTTATATGCAAAATAAGAATAATAATAATACTACCTTCATGAGATTGCTATGAGCATTAAATGCATTAATAAATGTGAAACACTTAGAACACAGTATAGCACATACTGATCACTTAATTGTTACTGATCATTTTAGTTCACTCTAGATCCTATGAACAATAAAAACACCAAGAAAAGACAATTTAGTATGACATGTTACAACTGAAGCAAAATCTATATTTTAGGGTTGAATCACTTCACTATTTACTTCTTAACCACCACAAACGTACATTTCCACAACACACACACACACTTCTCACTGTGAATAGTAGTAATAAGAAATTGAGAAAACACACTCATAAAGATCCAAGGATGATTGTATGCTTCCAGAAATTCTCAGTGTACTATAAAACAGAAACAAAAGGCAAAATTATTTTTTTAAATATCACTTATTTATTTATTTAGAGAGAGTGTGTGAGTGGGGGGAAGGGCAGAGGGAGAAGAAGGGAGAAAATCTCAAGCAGACGAGTGTGGAGCTCTGTGCAGGGCTCAATCTCACAATCCTGAGATCATGACCTGAGCTGAAACCAAGAGTTGGATGCTTAACTGACTGAGCCACCCAGGCATCCAAAAAGCAAAATTATTTTTAATGAATTAAAAGACTTTCTTTCATGTACAAATTAGCCCTAGGTTATGTGTGTGCATGTGTGTGCGTGTTTACATTTTCTTTATTTTAGGAACATAGAATGATTTTAATAAGTTATCTCACTGATACACAATACAATTTCCTCATCTTTCGAATTGTATATTTCTTATATATTGTTATATGATAATCTCAAGAGGTGATAGAAAATAGTGATAATAAATGGCAGAATAAATACTAACATAACTACTTATATAATTTTTCCATGTGAGCAAATTAGTAACAATCAAGATCAATAGATAAAAGAGGGTCATTTACTAGAATAAAACAATAGAAAATAAAATTTCTACTCCTTCAAATGCCTTTTAATTGCTGTATAACTATAAAAATATTGTTTCAAACTGACCCATAAGTTAATTTCAAATTACAGACAGCGATGCTGATATGTTTAATATTACATATTTTCATAAGTTCAACTATTATTCATCAAATAGAAAAAGGAAATCATCAATGCTAATTGTGGCTTTGTTTTTATTTATTCTCTTTGTATAAAACAACTTCTAGAGCCTTTCTGAATCAAGGAAATGGATCTTAAAAATGGATCTGTAGTGATAGAGTTTATTTTGCTAGGATTTTCTGGACGATGGGAACTTCAGATTTTCTTCTTTGTAACGTTCTCCTTAATCTACAGTGCCACTGTGTTGGGAAATATTCTCATTATGCTCACAGTGACATTTAGTTCCACTCTTCATTCTCCCATGTATTTCCTCCTTGGAAACCTCTCTTTTCTGGATATGTGTCTCTCCACTGTCACCACGCCCAAAATGATCACAGACCTACTCAATGAACACAAGACCATCTCCATATGGGGCTGCATGACCCAGATGTTCTTTATGCACTTCTTTGGGGGTGCTGAGGCAACTCTTTTGATAGCCATGGCCTTCGACAGATATGTAGCCATATGCAAACCCCTGCACTATAGGACAATCATGAGCCACAGGCTGCTGAGTGGGTTTGTGATATTTTCATGGACAATTGGGTTTGTACACACCATGAGCCAGATGGTATTAACAGTAAACTTGCCTTTCTGTGGCCCCAATGTCATAGACAATATATTTTGTGACCTTCCCCTTGTGATTAAGCTTGCTTGTACGGACACATACATCCTGGAATTCTTTGTCATTGCTGACAGTGGGTTGCTCTCATTCATCTGTTTCATCCTCCTGCTTGTCTCCTACACTGTTATCCTGATCACTGTACAACAAAGATCATCTGGAGGGCTCTCCAAGGCTCTGTCCACACTGTCTGCCCACATCATTGTGGTCACTCTGTTCTTTGGACCTTGTATCTTTATCTATGCCTGGCCATTCAATAGTTTTGCAGGCAATAAAGTCCTTGCTGTATTTTACACTGTTATCACACCCTTACTGAATCCTATTATTTACACCCTGAGGAATCAGAAAATGCAAAGCGCCATGAGAAAATTACAGTTCCAACATGTTATTTCTACACAGAACTTCTAGATTTGAGCACTATATAATTAACACAACTTTCAAATACTGTGCTAACAGAAGTTGAATTGATAATATATAATACATGGTTTCACTCTTCTTATGTTAGAGTGACCAGTGCAGAACCATAACCTGGGTAGGAAACCATAAAATATTTTAATTCACATTTACTACTGCTAAAGCACCTAATGAGTGACCTACAGCAAAATAAACATTTGAAATCATTGATCACTTTTCCATAGATATTCGATATATATTTATTAATGAAGAAATATTTAAAAATATGGTGAATACTAATAGAGATTATTTTAATAGATGTGGACTGTTAATGACATTCATAAATTTATACTATCTTTACATGAGGTAGCAGTACAAATCATGAGTGAAGTAATGTGAACAATGGGAAAGATATCATTGTAATCTCTTGATCCAATGAGACAAAAAATAATAATAAATAATTAAACAGTAGAGTGAATATAAAATACTAAAGAGAATGTAAGATACCAGAGGGAAGGAACCAATGCAAGGATAGTTTCGGCAGAACTACACAAAGCAGCCCTGAAACCAAGTGCTCCAACAAATATCATAAGGATGCACAGTTGCCTTTCAAACCTCAATAAATAAAAGCAGAAGTATAATTCTTGATTTTAGGTACTATATCATGTAATTTATTCTTTTCATGTCCTTTACATAAAACTACACTTATATTTGCCTCTGGTAACCTTGTAATCCTTATTGTAATTATCAGCTAAATCTGATTTGATTGTGAGTGTTGAGGAGGGAGCAGTGCATGGTAAATTGGGAATCCCATACTCATTGATGGTAATCTTAAGTATTCTCTCCCAATTCAAGACACCAACATTTCTTGTCTTCTCTAGGCAATAGCTTTCTAATCAATTCTAAACCACTATGTAAGTTCTTTCCTCCAATGAATGGATTCTCCACACACATCCAGAGTGATGAGATTAAAATGCAATTTTCAATGTTTCTTCCCTAGCTTAAACTATTTTCTGGCATTGAGAAGAAGGTTCATATCCTTAACTGGCCTTCAAAAGCCAACTTGCTTCTGAAATTCATCTCTAGTCTTTTTCAAAATTTCAGATTTATACTGACTTTCTTTTCCTTTTTTTTAATAGACTGTTCAGTTCACTTTTTTTACTGTATATTTGCCTTTCATTTACTTTTTTTATTATGTTCAGTTAGCCAACATCATTAGTTTTTGATAGAGTTCAATGATGCATTAGTTGAATATAACACCCAGTGCTCATCACAACACATACCCTCCTTAATACCCATCACCTGGCTACCCCATCCCCCCATCCCATCCCTTCTGAAACTCTTAGTTTGTTTCCCAAAGTTGACAGTCTCTCGTGGTTTGTCTCCCTCTCTGATTTCCTCCCCTTTAGTTTATACTGACTTTCTTTCAAATTCTTCAGAGTATCCGGTATCTTAATTGAGGACTATTTCCAGGCTGTTTCCTTCACCTAGAATAATCTTCCATTGCCTCTTCACCCAGCTAACTTCCTCTTATAGTACAGAACCCACATCCAATATTACATTTTAGAACACCTTTCCTATATGTTCTTGGCCAGTTTAGATTTTATTTTACTCATTTATAGATGCTGTGATTTCCATCCTTAACATAAAATATGGCAATAATTATTTGCACACTTACAGATTAAGGTCAGTTTTGTCTTTAGCAATAAATTCTATGTATCTCCAATATCTAGCATACATATCGGAACCCCGCAGTTCATACATATTTACTGAATGAAGAAAGAAAAGATGAAATAACTGTATTCTAGCAGCACCTTATTCAATTTGACCTACAACTAAGAAATACATGCACTTCTACTATGAGATATCTGTTAAAAAATTAGAGTACATAAGGGTATATATTGCTCATATATTTTAGTAATTGAACTATATGGATTAGACTCTTGTTATTAAAGAAAAGGAACATGGAAGAAAATAAATAAAGCAAGTTGAGAATATTTGCTATGAAAATTATATTCAACTCTATTCCTCCACGGTAAATATAAAATGTCAGTCTTACATTATAACATACCCTATATTAAATAAATGATAACCATTCATAAGGTAAAATATGTATCCAGTGGGAGACAGGATTACACTCCGAATGATAAAATATTACATAAGATTTTTGTGTCTGTCAGTATAGTACACTCAAAATCCTAAACCACTCTGCTAACCAAGCACCTAAAACTGCTAGAATCATCTAAAATACTCTTTAAAATCAATTACAGATTTTAAGAGAACGTAAACAAACCACATCTGCAGTGTTGTATGAAGCTTTAGCTCCATTCCAGGAGGGTAAGCCAGCACTGAACCACTGCCCACTCTGAGAACACCAACAGAATACTGTTGCCTAGAGATCATACAAATTTGGTAGAGTACTGGGGCTTGGGCTTTGCACCCTGACAGGAATAGAGAATGACTGGAGGCCACTCTGTGTGCACGTATTTTCTGGGGGAAAAAAGAAGACAGATAGATAGATAGATAGATAGATAGATAGATAGATAGATAGATAGATAGATAGATAGAGGAGAGAGAGAGAGAATATTAGAAGAAAGCCTGGCTAGCAGAAGCACAGAGCCAAAAAAAAAAAAAATGTATGTTAACCAAACTTGATTCTGGATGCAGATGAAAATAAATGGGTCCTTCACAAAGGTTGAGCTTATCATCATATTCTTTGTATGTTCCTAAACATCACTGTGAGAATTTTCTTTTAACTTGCTACTTAAGGGTGTAGGCTCAGGCATTTGGCAAAATTAAACAAATACTCACTGAAAAAAATGTTCTTTGAAAACAGGCTACACTGAACTCTCACAGAAAGGTTTTACAAAAAAATCTCACAATCAAAAGTCACAAGACAAACAAAAAAATAAAAACATCCCCGCAAATAGTTGGGAGAAAGTGAAAAGACAATGCTCGCAATGGGAGAAAAAATACCTGAAGTCATGAATCTGATAAGAGACATGGGTCCAGAATACATAAAAAACACAATTCTAGAATTAAAGAAAAAATAATTTTAAAAAATGGGAAAAGGATCTAAGTAAAAAAGTCTCCACAGAAGATATACAAATGGGCAATAAACACATGAAAATATGCTCAACATTATTAGTCACTAGGGGTGTACAAATGAAAATCACATTAAGACACCACTTCATAGCCACAAGGATGGCTATAACCAAAAAGGACGAGAACACAGAGCAGATGGAACCCTCATACATTGCTGGTGGAATATAAATGGTGCAACCATTTTGGAGAAAATTCTAGCAGTTCCTCAAAATGTTAAACATAGAGTTACCATTGACCTAGCAATTTTACTCCAAATATGTATGCAACAGAAATGAAAACACATGCCCACACAAAAGACTGAATATGAATGGTTATAGCCAGCTTTATTCACAAAAGTTAAAAAATTTTAAAAAAAGACACCAAGATTCATCAGTTGATGAATGGATAAACCAAAGGCAGTATAGCTATACAATGTAATATTATTTGGCAATACAAAGGAATCAAGTAGTGACAGATGCTATAACATGCATGACTCTTGAAAAATTAGGTTATGTACAAGAAAGGAGGCACAAAAGACCACAAATTTCATGAGTCCATTTGTATAAAATGTCTGCAATAAGCAAATCTTTAGAGGCACAAAGTAGATTGATGGTTACCTAGGTGTGGGGGGAGGGGAACAAGGATGTGATCTTTTGTGACTGGTTTCTCTCGTTTAGCCTAATGTTTTCAAGATTCAACCACATAGCAGCATGCATCAATACTTAATGCAAGAGCCACATCAGCAATGTGGCAGAGTAGGAAATCTCTCACCTCCACAAACACACCAATTCAAATACAATTCATAGGAAAATTCCTTTTGAGAACAGTCAAAAACTAATTAAAAGTCTCCTACACCCCAGGAGAATGCAAAACCCGGCTCACTGAAGCATTTAAGGAGACTCAGCACACACCCCTTCACCAGAGACCCCGCCCCTGTTACAGTGTCATATGAATAGGAAGGGACCCCCTAGATCCCAGCTTCACCAAGGGGAGCAAAGGAGTTTGTTCACATGTCCAGTATCCCAGCTTTTCAGAAGGGGCTTCCTGATGACTAGATTCTGTCTTGTCAGTTTTGGAGCTCTGACATGTTTGGCACCTTCTAGCTGCCTGAAGGAGAACAGAAGGAGTAGCTTGGGCTGGTAGATAGCACTGAGGTTCCTCACCACTCAGCACAGAGTGGGTACATTAAAAAATTCCAGCTCTCCCCTCCCTGGGGAGTATAAGAGTTAATCCATACATCCAACACCCTAACTTCTCTGGAGCTTCCCAAAGAACTAGCTTCTCTCTCACCAATACTGAAGCTCTGATGGTTCTTGGATAGTTGAAGCAGCTGGGAGAGAACGGAGATACAGCTTGGTCTGACAGATGCCAGAGTTTCCCCTACACCTTACCCCAGGCTCAGCCCTGAGTGAGAAAACAAAAACCACTGCCAAGACGTTGCCTGCTTCTTCCTGGGGAGGGAAAAACTTTCAGGACACCTCCCCCACCCCATCCAGAATCCCTGGCCAGACTTACTGGTGGTGACCTCTTCCTGTACAAGACCAATCTGTGAAGACTGGAAGAGATGCCTGCATTGTCCAATGTACAAACACCAACACAGAGAATTGAAGAAAATGGAGAATGAGGTCAAATATTCCAAAAAGAGAAACAAGATAAATCTTCAGAAAATGACCCTAATAAAATGAACTTACATGATTTACCTGACAGAGAATTAAAACAAATATCATAAAGATGCTCACTGAGGTCAAGAGAACAATGTGTAAAGGAAACTTCAACACTCCCCTGGCTTCTGCTGATGCATGAAAGCTTATTCTTGAAATTGCTTTGTGTCAGTCTCTTTCCTCTTTTATTAGGCCCAGTATGTGTCCAAGGATCATACTGGGACTTTAGTTACCTCACTGGAGAGGAACTTAGGCCAGGCCTAAAGAGTCATCTGCTGCCTGATAGGAGAAAAGGCTCTGAAGCTTCTTGAGCAGGAGGAAGTTCTAGTTCTGACTAAAATCAAGGAGTTTGTAGAGCCTAATTAATCAGGGGCATTTAACCAGATATACCTATCTCAAATTTTAGGGTCCTAGATTCTTCCTTCCAGTGCCTTGACCTTACCATAACACACATGCCTTGCCTGAGTGTTTATATTTTGTTGGAGCTGTGGAACTCTGTGAGATCTTCAGACTAGACTACTCCTGTCTATGTTACTTCTAGTACAGGAGATAAGGATGTCTTTGTAAACTATAAAACAGTTCCTTAAGTCCCTATATTTAAATTATAACTGCTTGTTACGGTCTTCCATTTCTTATTCCAAAGCACCAATACAACTTACCAATAAGCAAATAACTCCACTATGCATACGAATTTTTCTCACCTTAAATTCCAAAATGGGATCATTTGGAATGGCAATAGCACTACTTTTCCATAAGATGTTTTCCCAGGGCACCACCACTGAAATCTTTAGGGTTTTTGTCTGTTTTTGTTTTTAAGTAGGCTCTACTCCAACGTGGAGCCTGAACTCATGACCCTGAGATCGAGTGATCAAGAGTTGCATACTTTGGGCACCTGAGTGGCTCAGTGGGTTAATGCCTTTGCCTTCGGTTCAGGTCATGGTCTCAGGGTCCTGGGATCGAGGCCCACATCAGGCTCTCTGCTCAGCAGGGAGCCTGCTTCTTCCTCTCTCTCTGCCTGCCTCTCTGCCTGCTTGTAATCTCTCTCCCTCTCTCTGTCAAATAAATAAATAAAATCTTTAAAAAAAAAAAAAAGAGTTGCATGCTTCACTGACTAAGCCAGCCAGGTGCCCCACCACCACTGAAGTCTTAAGCAATCAGGCATTTATATTATGGCAGGACTTGTCTGTGTCCCATCTACCACTTGTAATGGAGTCCTATTCCCACACCAGATAGTGAGTAACCAACCACAATTCCATTTATCACTTTTTTCTCATATCACTCCAAGTACCAGTTATGTTAGTTTAGGTCATCTGAGGAGACATGTAGACAGGATTAGAGTACATTCACAGTAGAATACTATTCAGGAATAAAATTTAAAGACATTCTTTAAACTAGTATATGCAATAACATATATCCATCTCTAAAACATTAGTCAGAAGACAACCAAAACAAAACATATAGTGAGATTTTATATTTTTTATTTTATCTTTTCAGTGACCCAAGATTCATTGTTTATGAGAGACTATGGATTGTGAGATTTTATTTAAATGGAATTTAAAAAGAGAAAAAACTGTTATTAGTGTTAGAAATGAGAATAGTCATTAGCTCTGATAGTGAATATTTACTGCAAAGGGGGTCAAGGGAAATATTTGTGTGATAAATGTTTTGTAATTTGGTAAGTATAGTTGTTTCATAGATGCATGCATAGGAAAAAAAATTCAATCTATACATTTAAGATAAGTTAATCTTACTATCTGCAAGATATTTCACATATTGCAAAGGGAATTAAAAACAGATTAGTAAAAAAAAAAACAAAGAACAACAAAAACAATAAATAATGTGGTTTAAAGTAGTACTTGCGATGGTATCCTTTCAACAGTACCAGCAGTAAAAGAAAATGTTCTGACACATTGTGGAAATAATATTAATTATTATAGAGCAATATCTTGCTTTGTTTCTTTACCGGAAACCTTTTTTTCTCCCTTGAGGGGTCTATAGCCAGCTGTAAGTTCTTATAACCAATGCCTATTTACATGCTCCAAGGTAAACATAGGTAAAAGTAGGCCTGGGGGAAACGAATTCTAGGTTGGCTGGGCTTAACAGATTTCTTCTTTGTTGTTTCTTGGGTTTTTTTCTTTTTATTTGTCTTTTGAATTTTTGTGGCCTATTTGTATCTAATTTTACCTCGTGAGTTAAAATTAAGCTAGCAACACACTATAATTAACAGTATCTTGGGACACCGGGGTGGCTCAGTTGGTTAAGCAGCTGCCTTCGGCTCAGGTCATGATCCCAGGCTCCTTGTATCGAGTCCCACATCGGGCTCCTTGCTCAGCAGGGAGCCTGCTTCTCCCTCTGCCTCTGCCTGCTTGTGTTCTCTCTCTCTCTCTCTCTCTCTGACAAATAAATAAATGAAGTCTTAAAAAAAACAAACAGTATTTTCCAGTTTATATGTTTCTTTCGGCAAAATAATCTGATTTACTAGTAAATTATTTATTACCTAATCTCTTTTTCCCTGGCACTAACACCTGCATAGATGACCACATTTTAGAAATAGAAACGTAGTTTAGAACATTTGACTTTTAGTCTACATTTTTCTATTAAGTGTATATATCAACTTCTCAGCCCAAACTGAGAAACACAGTCATCAAAGTTATAGGTCATTTCACATGACTAGAAAGAGCTTTAGTCTTCTTATCTGACAAAGTATTGTGTTAAAATTTTGAGGAAAATAGTTCCTGTCATAGTTTTATTAGAAATAAAGTTGAAAAATAATAAGAAGTATTCCAGAGGTTCTATTCATCTAAAAATATTCTAATTTTCAGTTGAGAAGTTAGTTTGCCTCCCAAGGTGAAATATGGAATGCAAATAGTTCTTCCTTTTATATTGAATTATCTCCTATGATAATCTGTTCCTTTCCTTAATAGTAAAGTGGCTTTTGTTTCAAGAACTTGAAGGCTGATTTTGAGTTATAATTTCTGATTTTTGAATTGACTCCTCTTTGCCTAGAAATGATAAAACAATAGACTTCTCCATAGGATCAAATATCCATCTAATAAAAAGGAAGGGAGGGAGGGAGGGTGGGAGAAAAAGAAGGAAAGAAAGAAGAGAGAAAGGAAGAAAAAATATATAAACATGAATAATAAAATGATGGTATCTATTTTTGTCCTGTTACCTTAACATCAAATCTCTGTATTGAAGCAAGCTTGACTTCTACTTATTTTATCACTCTATATTTCATATAAGTAGGGTTAAAGTTACTAGAAAGAGACCATTGCTTGAGAATTTTTGAAAGCAGTACACTGGTATTACACAGGATATTTCTTAAAATTTTTCATTTGGACTAAACAAAAACGAACATAACTATAAAGTAATGAAGTATTACTAAGTTCAAAATAACATGGATTCAGGAGCTAAAATAGAAGAAAGAGAAGGTAACTCCTGGAGTGTTAGAAAGCAGAGAACAAGTCTGAATCATGGAGGACATGGCTGGATTAGAAGCTTTAATAAGGCAGGGTAGCCTAGGGGAAATAAGTATCAGAGAACGACCTCAAGCTATTCCTATAATATTCCTGTAAAAGCCTCCACTGCAGCCACTAAACCTGCCAGTGAAACATCCAACGTACCAACCAACTCACCTGCCTCCTGTCATCTCTTTAAATCTTTTTGAATTTCTTCTCTCCCTCTTTTTCTTTTTTCCAAGCTACTGATTTCTTCTGCTTTCATTAAGAGCAATTATGATTTAAAAAAATATTTTAACTCATAGGTTGTGATATACTATCAAGACCTCTATGACTTGACTGAAATATTAAAATCTCAATGTTATCTAGTCATTACTTTTTTGTTAACCTGAAGATAAAAGATAGACTGTTTGCGATTATATCTTGTAAAAATTGAGATAGTTTATTTTTCAAAATGGACATATCATTTTTTTAATTTCAAACTTAAATAGCTCACTTTACTAAAGTTGAAAACGTGAAAAAAAATATCCTAGAGAAAAGGGTTTTTCATTATTAGGATTTGGAGAGGTGTAACCTATACAGTTCCCAGTGGGTGGCAACCTAGTTGGTTACTCATGCATTGCTCCAGAAAACCAATTACCCACTATTAAACAGATGGCAGTGGAATAAAACCTAAAATAATCCATTAGGCAAGAAAACATAACTGAAAGATTTCATATCTGGGAAAACTGCCACCCAAATAAAAAGACTTCAGAAAAATAATTATAAATAAAGTGGAATAACTCAATTACATGTTCTAAGGAATATTTTAGATCAAGAATAAACTATACTTAACTACAATAGGTTGGAAAAAATGGCTACATTTCTTTGAAATGATTTCCATAGAGTCCATTTCCTCTACCTTGTATCTGGTCTGGTTTTATGTTTTCATTAGAAGAATGGAATGCAACACAATTATTTTGTACTACAAATTTATCTCTTGTCTATATGAATGCTTCTTTGCAATGGGGTATATATTCAAAAGGTGCATTCTATTTCTCCCTTCCCTTGTAGTTTGGCTGCCTTTGGGACTGCTTTGATTAACAGAATGTGGTGGAACCACCATTCTGGAATTTCTAAGCTTAAGGTCACAGAAACTAGTTCATAATGTCCTCAGACATCCAAGAACACCAAGCTGTACAGAAGCCCATGGCAGCCCCCATTGAAATGAGAGGTCATAAGAAAAGAGAGTTCCTGAAGTTTGAAAGAGCACATGGAGTAAGAAGCCTAGTCATGCACCAGCTGCTGTGTGAGACATAACTGAAGTCATCTTAGATCATTTGTGCCCAGCTGACCAACCCAGTCAACAGCACGTAGAGAAGACTTAGCTATCACCGCTGAAACACTGGCTGAATTCCAGAATCAGGAATAAACAACAAATCCTCATTGTTTTAAACTACTAGGTTATGAGGTAATCTTTATGCAGTAATAAGTAACAAATGGGGATAGGTACCTGTATTGGGATACTGCAAACCAAAAACATGTAGCAGTAGCTCTGGGACCAGCAAAGGCAGAGTTTAGAATGTCAGCAAGGAGACAGAGGGGCCACTAGCAAGTGAGGAACTGGACATTGGAGGATGGAAAAGAGAAGGGCCTTACATATCATAGTGACATGTTTGGTGAAGTGTCTTCAGAATAAATATGGAATATGAAAAATGTATAAATTTCCTTAAAGATACGGCTCAAGAATATTGTAGACAGAATGTTGACAGCACCAGATAATTATTTTAATCCTGTGTGTGATAAAGTACAGGAAGACAGAGAGATCCTAAGAAGAAATACTTGTATCTGTTTTCAAAAGATTTTAGGGTGACTGGGTGGCTCAGTCGTTAAGCACCTATCTTTGCTCAGGTCATGATCCCGGGGTCCTGGGACTGAGCTCCACATCAGGCTCCTGGCTCAGCAGGAAGCCTGCTTCTCTCTCTTCCACTCCCTTTCTCACTGTGTCTCTATCAAATAAATAAATAAAATATTTAAAAAAAATTTTTTTAAATGAAATGAAATAACCTCTCCAGGCTTACTATTTTCATTATGTTTGGTAAACACGTATGCCATTCCATTATCACCATCAATGTTAAAATGTCAAATTTAAAATTCTGACATGAGTGGTGCTTGGGAGGCTCATATAGTTAAAACCTCTGCCTTCAGCTCAGGTCATGATCCCAGGGTCCTGGGATCAAGCCCCACATCCAGCTCCCTGCTCTGTGGAGAATCTGCTTCTTCTTCTGACTCTACCTGCTGCTCCCCCTGCTTGTGCTGTCAAATAAATGAATAAAATCTTTATTTTTTTTAAAAGATTTTATTTATTTATTTGACACACACACAGAGAGATTACAAGTAGGCAGAGAGGCAGGCAGAGAGACAGGGAGAGGAGGAAGCAGGCTCCCCGCTGAGCAGAGAGCCCGATGCGGGCCTCGATCCCAGGACGCTGAGATCATGACCTGAGCTGGAAGCAGAAGCTTTAACCCACTGAGCCACCCAGGCGCCCAATGAATAAAATCTTTAAAAAAGAAAAAAATTTTAAAAAATGCTGACATGAGTTTGTGGGGACTTAGCTGGCACAAGTTTTGAATATCTTTAATCCTTAAAATGTTCTTGTCTTATTCTTTTTCTAATTTTACTTGACATTCTAATAATTCCCACTGGAAGCACTCTGCATGCTTAAGGCAGCCATGAAACCCCAAAGCATATTCCCTATCACGTCACAAATTAAAGAGATTTCAGAATTTATGATGTCCCACCATAAGGACATGTATTTAAAGAATAATTCAGGAATGATCAATTAATCTCCTTTTCATCAAAAGGAAGAGGATAGCCCTTGTTTGAGAGTAGCACAGGAGCCCTAACAAGGTGAAATTTTTGGCCACTCTTCATATTTAAGAGAAACTGAGGAAGAATAGAAAAAAAAAATTAATACTATCTGTCTGGACCACCTGCTGCCTTAAAATGCATGAGAACAGAATCATCCTACAGGAAAAGAGTAAGATCTAAATTCAGACAGCACTTTCTATCTTATCCCTCAAATATACCTCCCACCAGCCCTCCTCATGAACAGTATTATATTAAGGGAACCAAAGTATTTAAGTGCATTATTATAAAAAGTGAAAATGCCAATAGCTTAGGGAGATTCACCATTTGGATTTACATGTGCATATCATTCAAATGATGAAATTTTCCCCATGGTCAATCAGAGATAAGGGAAGAAGAAAATCAGGAATCACAAGTCATAAAGGGAAGGCCAAGTCCAGAGACAAACGTCACCGACTTCACAAGCATGCAAAGCTCTTGGTTCCCACATTCAGCTGACATGAGTTTCTTATCCTGCATAGGGTCCCAGCATACACTAACATAAGGCTCAGAGTTAAAGATCTTAAAACAGGAAAAATTTGTTTCACAAATCCTAGCTGAACTACGTAAGAAAACCACATTCTTCCTTGAAACAACACAAATGTTTACCCTGAAGTGACTCAGATTTAAGCAGTCACCATCAAGAAGATTGAATTAGTGATCTAGGGGTGCCTGGGTGGCTCAGTGGGTAAAAGCCTCTGCCTTCGGCTCAGGTCATGATCTCAGGGTCCGGGATCAAGCTCCATGTTGGGCTGCCGGCTCGGCAGGGAGGCTGCTTCCTCCTCTCTCTCTGCCTGCCTCTCTGCCTACTTGTAATCTCTCTCTCTGTCAAATAAATAAATAAAATCTTTTAAAAAAATTAGTGATCTAGAAGACAAGCTGATGAAAAAGCAGGATCAGGAAGAGGCCTGGAACAAACAACTTAGAAGCCATGAAAACAGAATTAGAGAAATAAATGACACCGTGAAATGTTCCAATGTTAGAATAATTGGGATCCCTGAGGGGGTGGAGAAAGAGAAGACGAGAAGATATAGTTGATCAAATACTGGATGAGAATTTCCCTAATCTGGGGAATGGAAAAACTGTTCATGTCCTAGAGGCAGACAGGACACCCCCCAAGATCAACAAGTCTACAAAGACACTTAATTGTGAGATTCATGAATCATAAGGGCAGCTAGGGGGAAGAGATTCCTTATGTACAGAGGAAGGACCATCAGAATAATGTCAGACCTGTCCACAGAAACCTGGCAAACCAGAAAGGGCTGGCAAGACATATTAAGAACAACAAATGAGAAGAACATGCAGCCAAGAATAGTTTATCCAGCAAGGCTGACATTCAGAATGGATGGAGAGATAAAGAGTTTCCAAGATAGGCAAGGTCTAAAAGATTATGTGACCACCAAGCTGGCACTACAATAAATATTAAGGGGGGTTCTATAAAAGAAAAAAGAACCTAAGAGTGACATAGAACAGAAAGTTACAGAGACAATGTATAGAAACAAGGACTTCACAGGTAACATGATGTCAATAAAGTTACCTTTCAATAATCACTCTCAACATGGATGGCCTAAATGCTCCCATAAAAAGGCACAGGGTTGCAGACAGGATAAAACAACAGGACCTGTCCATATGCTATCTACAAGAGACACATTTTGAACCTGAAGATACATCCAGACTGAAAGTGAAGGCATCTTTCATGGCAATAGGCCTCAAAAGAAAGCTGGGATAGCGATTCTCATATCAGATAAATTCGATTTTAAGCAAAAGACTGTAGTCAGAGATACAGAAGGACACTACATCATTCTTAAAGGGTCTATCCAACAAGAAGACCTAACGACTATAAATATTTATGTCCCCAACATGGGAGCAGCCAACTACATAAGCCAACAGTTAAATAAAATAAAGCGTCATACTGATATGAATATATTAATTGTAGGGGATCTTAACACACCACTCTCAGCAATAGACAGATTTTCTAAGCAGAAAATCAACAAAGAAACAAGAGCTTTGAATGACACATTGGACCAGAAGGACCTCATAGATATATACAGAACATTCCACCCTAAAACAACAGAATACTCATTCTTCTCAAGCGCACATGGAACTTCCTCCAGAACAGACCGCATACTTGGTCACAAATCAGGGCTCAACCAATACCAAAAGATTGCAATTATTCCCTCATATTCTCAGGCCACAGTGCTTTGAAACTGGAACTCAATCACAAGAAAAAGTTTGGAAGGAATTCGAACACTTGGAAGCTTAAGACCATCCTGCTTAAGAATGTTTAGATCAACCAGGAAATCAAAAAAGAACTTAAATAATTCATGGAAACCAATGAGAATGAAGACACGTCGGTCCAAAGCCTATGGGATACAGCAAAGACGCTCCGAAGGGGGAAATACATAGCCATCCAAGCCTCATTCAAAAAAACTGAAAGATCCCGAATACACCAACTCTCTTTACAATCTAAAGAACTGTAAAATCAACAACAAATTAAGCCAATCCCCATGCACAAGAAGGGAAATAATTAAGCTTAGAGCAGAGATCAATGAGTTAGAAACTAGAGATACAGTAGAACACATGAATGAAACTAGAAGTTGGTTCTTTGAAAGAATTAATAAGATAGATAAACCATTGGCCAAACTAATCCAAAAGAAAAGAGAGAGGAGCCAAATTAATAAAATTATGAATGAAAGGGGAGAGATCATGACTAACACCAAGGAAATAGAAACAATCATCAGGAACTATTATCAACAGTAATATGCCAATAAGTTAAGCAACCTAGAAGAAATGGATACATTCCTGGAAACCTATAAACTTCCAAGACTGAAACAGGAAGAGACTGACAACCTGAATAGACCAAAATCTAGTAACGAGATTGAAGCAGTGATCAAAAACCTCCCAAAAAACTAGAGTCCAGGACCTGATGGATTCCCTGGGGAATACTACCAAACATTCGAAGAAGAAATAATACCTATTCTCCTGAAGCTGTTTCAAAAAATAGAAACGGAGGGAAAACTTCCAGACTCTTTCTATGAAGCCAGCATTGCCTTGATTCCCAAACCAGGCAAAAAGGAGAATTTCACACCAATATCCCTGATGAATATGGATGCCAAGATTCCCAATAAGATCCTAGCTAATGGAATCCAACAGTACATTAAAAAGATTATCCACCATGACCGGGTGGGATTTATCCCTGGGATGCAAGGGTGGTTTAACATTCGCAAATCAATCAATGTGATAGAACAAATCAATAAGGGAAGAGAGAAGAACCACATGGTCCTTTCAATTGATGGAGAAAAAGCACCTGACAAAATACAGCATCCTTTCCTGATTAAAACTATTCAAAGTATAGGGATAGAGGGAACATTCCTCAACTTCATAAAATATATCTATGAAAAACGCACAGCAAATATCAATTTCAATGGGGAAAAACTGACAGCCTTCCCACTGAGATCAGAAACACGACAAGGATGCCCACTCTCACCACTGTTGTTCAACATAGTACTAGAAGTCCTAGCAACAGCATTCATACAATAAAAAGAAATAAAAGGTATTCAAATTGGCAAAGAAGAAGTCAAACTCTCTATCTTTGGAGATGACATGATACTTTATATGGAAAACCCAAAAGAATCCACACCCAAACTACTAGAACTCATACAGCAATTCAGTAATGTGGCAGGATACAAAATCAATCCACAGAAATCAGTTGCTTTCTTATACACTAGCAATGAAAATATAGAAAGTGAAATTAGAGAACCAATTCCACTTACTATAGCACTAAGAACCATAAAATACCTTGGAATGAACCTAACTAAAGAGGTAAAGGATCTGTACTCGAAGAACTACAGAACACTCATGAAAGAAATTGAAGAAGACACAAAAAGATGGAAAAGCATTCCATGCTCATAGATTGGAAGAATAAACATTGTTAAAATGTCTATACTGCCCACAGCAATCTATACTTTCAATCCCAACCCAATCAAAATTCCACCAACATTTTTCAAAGTGCTGGAACAAACAATCCTAAAATTTGTATGGAACCAGAAAAGACCCCGAATTGCTAAGGAAATGTTGAAAAAGAAAAACAAAGCTGGGGGCATCATGTTGCCTGATTTCAAGCTTTACTACAAAGCTGTGATCACCAAGACAGCATGGTACTGGTACAAAGACAGACACAAAGACCAAAGGAACAGAGTAGAGAGTCCAGATAGGGACCCTCAACTCTATGGTCAAATAATCTTCGACAAAGCAGGAAAAAATATCTAGTGGAAAGAAGAGAGTCTCTTCAATAAATGGTGCTGGGAAAATTGGACAGCTATGTATGGAAGAATGAATATTGACCATTCTCTCACACCATACACAAAGATAAACTCAAAATGGATGAAGACTTCAACATGAGGCAGGAATCTATCAAAATCCTAGAGGAGAACATAGGCAGTAACCTCTTCGACATCGGCCACACAGCAACTTCTTTCAAGACACATCTCCAAAGGCAAAGGAAACAAAAACGAAAATGAACTTTTGGGACTTCATCAAGATAAAAAGCTTCTTCACAGCAAAGGAAACAGTCAACAAAACAAAGAGGCAACCCACGGAATGGGAGAAGATATTCACAAATGACATTACAAAGGGCTGATATCCAAGATCTATAAGGAACTCCTCAAACTCAATACCCAAAAAACAGATAATCGTATCAAAAAATGGGCAGAAGACATGAACAGACACTTCTCCAAAGAAGACATACAAATGGCTAACAGACGCATGAAAACATGTGCATCATCACTAGCCATCAGGGAAATTCAAATCAAAACCACACTGAGATACCACCTTACACCAGTTAGAATGGTCAAAAACAACAGGACAGGAAAAGGTTAAGTGTTGGAGAGGATGTAGAGAAAGAGGGACCCTCTTACACTGTTGGTGGGAATGCAAGTTGGTACAGCCACTTGGGAAAACAGTGTGTAGATTCCTCAAAAAAATTAAAAATAGAGCTACCCTATGATCCTGCAATTGCACTACTGGGTATCTACCCCAAAGATATAGATGTAGTGAAAAGAAGGACCATACGTACCCAAATGTTCATAGCAGCAATGTTCACAAACACCAAACCGTGGAAAGAGCCAAGATGCCCTTCACCAGATGAATGGATAAAGAAGATGTGGTCCATATATACAATGGAATATTTCCCAGTCATCAGAAAGGATGAATACCAACTTTTGTATCAACATGGATGGGTCTGGAGGAGATTATGCTGAGTGAAATAAGTCAAGCAGAGAGAGTCAGTTATATGGTTTTCCTTCCTTGTGGAACATAAGGAACAAAATGGAGGACATTAGGAGAAGGAAAGGAAAAGTGAATTGGGGTAAATTGGAGGGGGAGACAAAAGATGAGAGACTGTGGATTCTGAGAAACAAACTGAGGGTTATGGAGGGGAGGGGGCTGGGGAGGTGGGTGAGCCTGGTGGTGGGTATTAAGGAGCGAAAGTACTGCATGGAGCACTGGGTATGGTGCATTAACAAAGAATCCTGGAACACTGAAAAAAATAATAATAAGCAGTCACCATCTCTGGGATTAACTGCAACACAGTGACCAAAAAAAAAAATCTCTTGACATTAGGTCTACTTAGCTTTTTTTTACTAGAATTTGTCTAATTACTAAGTGCTCTTAGTTTAGTTTGCATAGATTTGTTTTGGTTACTATCTCATTTGATCTTCATACCAAGCTTGTCCAGTAGAGAGAGCAGATATATTATTTATTATTTATAGATTAAAAATTCAGATTTTAGAAGACTAAATGACTTGCCTAAGATTATATGGTTACCAAATTGCAGAAACAATGACTTCAGTAAAATAGAATAATCCTCAAAGCACGGTTCTTCCTGTAACATTCATGATACTGTCCAAAATCATAAAATAATAAAGGACAATAGCAGTTCCCATCATACAATTTAGCTATCCCATTGAACTGATAATTAGCTGTCTAGGTGAAATTTGAGTAACTGAATAGTTTTATATGATCTTCAACTATAGTATCAATTAAATATTTTTTAAATTTTATTAATTTATTTGGAGAGAGAGATCACAAGTAGGCAGAGAGGCAGGCAGAGAGAGGGGGGAAGCAGGCTCCCCGCTGAGCAGAAAGCCCAATGTGGGGCTCAATCCCAGGACCCCGAGATCATGACCTGAGCCGAAGGCAGAGGCTTAACCCACTGAGCTGCCCAAGCGCCCCTCAATTAAGTATTCTTTATGTTCTTCAACTTAATCCACATTTGTGAAAATTCATAGTAATGGGCAAGAATGTATTTTAATAATTTTAAAAAGGAGAATCAATACCATATCAGAAACTACACTGTCATTTTCAAAATTTCATTAGATTCATGCTGTCAGGTGTGGTTTAAAGATTTACTTTACAGCACAAAGATAAGTCACTTTATTTTTATCAGTATGAGTTAAACAAAATATTTGAGACAATGTGAATTCACTAATGAATGGGTGAGACTAAGTAAATTTTAAAAAGGATAATGTTCAGGGAGAAATTCTTAGCAGTGAAGAGCAAGCCAAACTTTCCAATCTGTAGAAAAATCCATTGGCATAGGGTTTTAAACTCAACTGATGAATTACTGAACTCTACAGCTGAAATTAATGATGTACCATAAACTAACTGAATTTTAAAAAATCCATTGGAATGGAACACTTAGGAAGCATGTACTGTGCTCTCTTTATTTTGGAGAAAAACAATCTATTGTCTCAGAATTAATGGAAAGAGAGGCATTGAATACAATGATAGAATACATGCACAAAACAGAGTGAAAATGAATTAAGACTCAAAGAATGTGGGCAAATGAGAGAAATAGAATTACAAGAAAGAGAGCAATGAGGAAGGAAAAACAAAAGGTTAATGGAGAGAAACTGCATGAAAATAAAGGAATAAAAGATAAGGCAAATGTAAAAAGAATAACTGAGAAAATGAGAGATGAGAGTACAAAATAGAATTAGCAGGAAGAGAATGGGCAAATGGGAAAAATAAAAAAGAATCTAGAGAAAATGAATGGGGAGAGATGAAGGAGGAGATGCTAGGAAGGTGATCAGTCCCCAAACAGCTGGTTCCAGGAGCTGATCTGATAGCAGTTGGAAATCAGGCATGCTCAGTGCGGCCTGCGGATGCTGTGTGGCTGCCCTCTGAGAAAGAGGGGAGGATATGAGCCCCCCTCCACCTGCACATCTCAATGCCAGATGTGTTTTTGTATCAGTTGAAATAACAAGGAAGGTTAGGGATGATGAAAACATTCAGGTCTCTATCCTAGCCTACAATGACAATACTTCTTTGTCCCGACAAGAGCAAAATGCTGGTCTCTGTGAGAGTCATTGTTTTGGGCTTCTTTTCCCCAGGAATTCATTTTATGCAGAGTAATGTTCATCTGATGCATGTCTGCCCTCAGTCTCTGTGATAAGCACAATCTGAGATTCACAGGAACAGAAGGTATGTAAATGAGAATGGGAGAAGAAAGTAAATTAAAGAGGGGAAGTGGTATGCAATTCCATCGATTAGTAACAGGGAACAGAGGTGGATCTGGAAAGCAGAGGCAGAGTGGGAGACTAACTCTTAGAATGCTTCCTGAGGCTTGGAATTATCAACCCAAAAAAGCATGAAATCACTCTAAGTGAGCACCTGAAAAGCGCAAAACCTAAAATTAGGCAGAAGGAGCTATTGACACTTGCCTAAGAGCAGGTTTCTTTCTCTTTTTTCCAGTGTTCCAAGATCCATTGTTTATGCCCTTCAACAGACGAATGGATAAAGATGTGGTCCGTATATACAATGGAATATTATGCAGCCATCAGAAAGGATGAATACCCAACTTTTTTATCAACATGGATGGGTCAAGATTATACTAAGAGCAGGTTTCTATAGGGAGAGTAAGAAAGGAATGCAGAGGCCAATAGGTATCTAGATGAATAAAAGATAGAAAGAGACTCCTAACCTAATCTGAAGGATATCCAAGATATATATTTTTCCTATTTCAATTTGCTTAGATTCACTGTGTATTCATACATATGTGAATAAGTATCTCCATGCATAAACACATGCCCATGTATTATAAATTCCTTTTCCAAAACATTTGGGTGCTAGTTACAAATGTTACTAATCACATAGAAGACATGTTCTGATGTTTCTTAATAATTGTGCCCTAAAACACCAGCATATTAACCTAAATTTCCCATGATTTTCTTGATGAACTTAGTAAGGTTGGTTTTTCTTTAGTCTTTCCTTTTTTTCTTCTCTTCCTACCTCCTCCTCCTGGGGATGCTACCAAAAATTTCTGCCAAATGTCTACTGGAAGTTTTCTTTCTCTAGTTTTCCACATCACTTTTTTAAAAATTTAAATTAGCCAACATATAGTACATCATCAGTTTCAGATGCACTATTCAATACTTTATCAGTTATATATAATACCCAGTGCTCATCACGTCACATGCCCTCTTTAATGACCACCACCCAATCACTCTGCTCCCCCACCCATTTCGCCTCCAGCAAGCCTCATTTTATTAGAGTTAAGAATCTCTCATGGTTTGCCTCCCTCTGATGACTTCCCCTTCAGATTTCCCTCCCTTATCCTATGATCCTCTGTACTGTGTCTTATGTCCCATACACGAGTGAAACCATGATAGTCTTTCTCTGATTATTGCTCAGCAAAGGAACCTCCAGTTTCATCCATGTCAGTGTAAATGGTCAGTATTCATCCTTTCTGATGGCTGAATAAAATTCCATTGTATATATCACATCTTCTTTATCCATTCATCTGTCAATGGACATCCCAGCTCTTTCCACAGTTTCGCTGTTGTGGAAATTGCTGCTATGAATACTGGGGTGCAGGTGTCCCTTCAGATCACTACATTCATATCTTTGGGGTAAATACCTAGTAGTGCAATTGCTGGGTTGTAGCGTAGCTCTATTTTTAACTTCTTGAGGAACCTACATACCATTTTCCAGAATGGCTGTACCACATCACTTTTAAGATTTATTTATCTGTGAGACACAGAGAGAGAGAGACAGCAGGGAGGGGAGAGAGGGAGAGCAAGACAAGCAGACTCCTTGCTGAGCAGGGAGCCCAACTTAGGGCTCCATACCAAGACCCTGATATTATCACCTGAGCTGAAATCAAGAGTCAGATGCTGAACTGACTCAGCCACCCAGTTACCCCTTTCCATATGACATTTAATGGTACTTAAAAAGAAAGACTTGGGGTCCCGGGTGGCTCAGTCTGTTAAGCATCTGACTCTTGATTTTGGCTCAGGTCATGATCTCATGGTTGGGAGAAGCCCCACATTGGTCTCCACAGTCAGCAAAGACTCTGCTTGAGATTCTCTGTCTCCCTCTGCCCCTCCCCCTTCTCTCTAATAATTTTTTTTAAAGATTTGAGATATAATCAACATATAAAATTTACTGCTTTAAATATATAGCTCAAGGGTTTTAAGTGTATGTACAGAGATCTGTAAACATTACCATGATAAATTTTAAAGCATTTTCACATGTCCCAAAAAGAAAACTCATATTATAGTCACTCCCCATTCCACCCACAGCCTTAGGCACCCACTCTTTTACTTCCTGTCTCTATCAATTTGCCTTGTCTACAGATTTTCATAAATTGAATTGTACAGGATATGGTCCTTTGTGACTGGCTCCTTTCACACAGAATAATATTTTTGAGTTCATCCATGTTATAGCCTGTCACAATATGTCATTACTTTTTATTGCCAAATTGCATCCCACTGTATCCATAGTACTTTTGAAAAACTACTATTGCATGTAATTCAAAATCAAGAGAAATAAAGTTATGTCATATTACAGTACTGAGTTACAATTAGCAATTTTCATTTTTTAAATCATTCATGCCAACAGTCAAACATGAACAAGTATCACAATATATGAGTATTTATTTATAAAATATGTTTCTATGCCTAGTGGTTCAGTTGGTTAAGCAACTGCCTTTGGCTCAGGTCATGATCCTGGAGTCCTGGGATCAAGTCCCACATTGGGTTCCCTGCTTAGTGGGGAGTCTGCTTCTCTCTGACCCTTCCCCTTCTCATGCTTTCTCTCACTCTCAAATAAATAAACTCTAAAAAATATATACATACAAACACATATATATAATAAAATAACCACAAATATAATTCTAAATAGAATTCTTACTTAGACCAGATTACAGCCTGAAAAGGGGGAAATATTTATACAAGCAATATTATAACTATTTAAGCATCTAAATAAAATAACACCAGTGGATGGATACTGATTATTAATATTCTAATTAGTTTTAAATGAGGAATACACACATCTTATTTTTCTTACTACTTGTGAATGATAATAAAAAAGAAAACTCACTGCAAAACTAAGAATCTGAAATGCAATGGCTTTGCTTTTCTCATCTGTCAAATGAGTATGTCATATTGCATGTTCTACATGACCAATTTCAGCTCTAGCATGCTTTGATTATATTAGTTGAGATATTTAAAATGTTTTCTATATTCTGGTAAGTTTTATATGCAAAGATTTGTGTGCAGGATATCATTTGGCTATCATTCTGAGATCTGAGGTATAAGTAGGTTATGGATACATGGCAAGCAAATAAACGTGGATTGGTATTCATTAGTGTTTAAGAATAGGGTATGTAGAAGACTCAGGACTGGGACCCAACCAAGGGTTTACCTAGGGGAATACCTCTGTTAGGAGAATGTAGGATTTTTGTTTGAGACCCTAAACCAGTTTGGAACAAAGGTGCACAAGGGCGCCAAAACAAAAGGGTGACTGGAACAAATAAGGCATACATTTAGAAAACAAGACATAGAGATACCAACCAAGAACTAGGGATCCTACAGGAGCCAAAGGAAAGCACTTGTAAAAGTACTTTGTTCTATGGGAATGAAGAAAAGCAATGAAAACCCAGCAAGAAGACTAAACATTAGAGACTGCACCACAGCTAACTGAGAAAACAACACACCTGACAAATTTGATAATGGCTAAGTTTTGTTTTAATCAGGAAATTTCAACTATTCTTCAAGCAAAGTAGCCCAGAGTCCTAGAGGAGCACAATCATATAGAAGCACATGGTTAAATGGGAATGAGAGTGTGGCGGTGAGAACAATGTCCTGGGGAGGGGTCAAGAAATGGAAGATAGAAGGGTCAACTCAAATCATAAGACACTTAATGGGACATGCATTTTTTTCAGCTAGGCAAGGGTTGGATGTTGTAAATGTATTTATCTGGAGAAGACCTATGGAGAGCATGAAAAGGTGGTTATAACAGGTAATACTTTGTTATTCTGCAGACAGAGAAGAGATGGAGAGGGAGAACAGCACAGTGGTGACAGAATTCATCCTCCTCGGTCTGACCCAGTCTCAACATGCTCAACTCCTAGTCTTTGTGCTAGTCTTAGTTCTCTACCTCATCATTTCCCCTCGAAATTTCCTCATCATCCTCACCATCAGATCAGACCCTGACCTCTACTTCCTTCTGGTCAATTTGGCTTCCCTTGATGCATCCAATTCCTTCACTGTGGCTCCGAGGATGCTGGTAAACTTTCTCTCTGAGAAGAAAATAATCTCCTACAGTGGCTGCTCAGTTCTTTTTCTTGTACTTCCTGGGGGTGGAGGAGACATTCCTTCTTGTTGTGATGGCCTCTGACCGCTGCATTGCCATTTGTCTTCGTTTGCACTAGTCCACTGTCATGAACCTAGAGTCTGTTATGCCTTGCTGTTGGCTCGGTGGCTTGGGGCTTCACTCATTTCATTGTGCAGGTAGCTGTTATTTTCCACTTGCCCTTCTGAGGCCCAAACAAGCTGGACAACTTCTTCTGTGATGTGCCACAGGTCATCAAGCTGGCCTGCACAGACACTTTTGTGGTAGAACTCCTGATGGTCTCCAACAGTGGCCTGCTCACCCTGCTGAGCTTCCTGGGACTTCTGGCCTCCTATGCAGTCATCCTCTGCCATGTGCAGGGACATTCCTCTGAAGGGAAGAATAAGGCTCTTTCCACATGTAGACACACATTATCATTGTGTTTTCTCACGTTTGGACCTGCCATATTCATCTATACTCGCCATTCAGAGTCTTCCCAGCTGACAAGGTGGCTTCTCTCCTTCACATGGTCATCTTTCCATTGATGAACCCTGTGATTTATACCCTGCACAACCAGGAAGTGAAAACTTCCATGAGGAGGTTATTGAGTCATCACATGGTTTGCTGAATGAAACAGAAGAATGGAACAAACAAAAAAGAGAAAATCGAGCTGGAATTGATTAAATCACACATTCATAAATGCACTAAATCAGTCATTTTAGCCAATACTACATTTACTAAGTACTTGGAATTTTCAGGCACTGTTCTAGCTATGTGAATAAGACAGGTAAGATTCAAGGTCTCTTGGGGTTATATTCAGGTAGATAAGCACAGCTTAACTATGAAATTGAAGACAACCCATAATATCCAAAAGAGAGAATGCTCTGAATCAAATAAAAAATAGTGTTACGAAAGAGTCTGACTGGGAGATGGTAGTTACTTTTCTTTTGGTTGTCAAGTAAGGTCTTTCAGAGTAGTGGTTAGCTGATATCCACAACTTGAAAGACACACCCATGGAATTACATGGGGACAGAAAATTCTAGAGAGGAGGATGCAGAGTACAAGGGTACAAAGATCTTATAAACTGGTACATTTCAAGACCACAAAGAGAATGTAGTAGCTTGTCAAATATATTGATATATATAAATAAGTATGCATTAAATACTGACTACAAAAAATAGTACGATGTCTTGTTTTATATATATATATATACACACACACACATTTATACATATATATATGTAAATGCATGACAGTTGTCCTATAAAATGAGCAACATGTAGTAGGGTTATTATTGCTATGATTGCATTAAAATGTGCTTTCTTGTCAAATGTTTTATATTTATTTATATTGTTTCACATTTTTTGCTTTCTTTTTGTTTGATAAAGGCAACATGATTTTAATAGTGCAGGAGTTACCTGGACAAATGGCCCTAGTGGTAAGGCTCCTTTCACTCTGTACTGTGTCTGCTAAGATGCCTTTCCTGAACTAAGTTTGCAAAACTAGAATCCTCATGTCAGTAATACTTACACATTAGAATATACTGCCTCTAGAACTTGGAGAGCACTATCAGACATTACGTTTTCTTCTTAGTGGTACAGTGACTGAGGTACAAGAGGCACTTTAACTTTTACACTGATGTCTCAGCATATTTGTCTTATACAGACACTACAAAACTTCACAAATGTGGCAGGACCCTGCCATCTTCAATGAATGAAGATCACACTTTATCCTTCACAGTAACTTAATCTGGAAAAAGAAAATGTTTTTTTTTATGCTCTATCTTAGGAATATTGAAAATTTCACTTAACTTCCCTATAAGTAACTATGTATCACATGCCCTTGACTAAAATTGTTGGTCTGCTAGTAATCAACCATGATTACAATGTTATGGTTAAATTATATAGTTTATTTTCTAGTGTAAAACAAATCATAGTATCTTAGTCCAATGTTGGTACAGTAGTACCATAGTATCACCAGAGACTCCAAAACCTCCATGTGTGTGCTCTTTTTTTAATAATTTGTCATAAAATGTCTGTAGAAATTCCACACAGCACACCTGTATTCCAGAAAGACTGAATAATAAAAGGATGTGTGCCATCATAGGTCCATTTTCCTTCCAATCCATTCTTTTCATTTCTATAAATTTGCTCTGTATTACAGGCTGCCTAATCCATGAAGACCGCATTTCCAGGACCCTGAGTCATTTGACCTCCAGATGGTTACACATGAATGTCACTGTTAGATTCACATAAGGTGGGAGGAAAGGACAACAAAGAATAGACACAGACACACACGCGCACATGCGTGCTGCCTTAGCCCGAACATCTGCAGTACTTCTGTGGCTCACTCAAACTCAGCCACACTTCCATGGCTCTAGCTCTCCTAGTGAAATGGGCTACAACACTTCCAACTTCTGTATATTGGCTGTTATAACCAGAATAATGGTCTCCCAAAGAAGTCCACACACTAATCAGGGAACTTGTGAATGTTACCTTACATGGCAAAAAGAACTTTGCAGATATGATTGTTCATAAACCCTCAGAGGGGGAGATTATCCTGGATAATCTGGGTGGACTCAATCTAATACATGAGTATTTAAAAGCAGTGAACCCTTCATGGATCCAGAGTAAGAAAAAAAAAGCCAGGGAGGATGAGACTTGAGAAGGCTTTAATATACTGTTTCTGGTTTTGAAGAGGAAGAAGACATGACCAAGAAATATAGGCAATGCTTACACAGTGAGAATAACCCCAGACTAAAAATCAGCAAGGAAATGAAGATGTTATTCTACAACCACCTGGAACTAAAGTTGGCCCATAGCCAGCATGAGTGTGGAAGCAGTTTCTCCCTCAAAGCTTCCAATAAGGAATACTGCCATGCAACAACTTGATTGTATTCCAGCGAGACCAATGTTGGATTTTGGACCTACACAACTGCGAGATGATAAGTTTGAGTTGAATGAAGCCTCTATGTTTATGGAAATGTGTTAAAGGAGAAGGATACGGGTATACGGCCATACCCTTGGGCTGGGGTAAAACTGCATCTTCTCTTATCCCCCCAGCTTAGATTTGCGGGTAGCTTCCAGTTGATGCTCGTCTTTGGTTTCCCTGAACATTTGCTGCTAGCATTTCAACTTTCTTGTCACTACAGTAATTAAACTCCTTTGGTTTTATATATGTATCATGTTTGACTGATAGTATTTGACTATAAATATTTACAGGACTTAACATTAGTATAAAAAGTAACACTTTCTCAATTAGACCTGAGAAAATATGGAGGTGGGGAGACAAAGGGCATCACTCTTGCAGGAGTCAGCCCCCATAAAGAATTTTTACCAATTAGCTGCCTGATAATACTGTTTACTTTTATGTTATTAGCCATTTTTATTTGCAAAGAAGGCTGCACAATTTCACTTAATGAATTCAGATGTCTGTTACTAATGAAGAATGGTAAAAGGTACTCAGAAGTCTCTGCTACACAGTCTAGCCTCATGGCTAAACTAGTCACTGGTGAGGAAAATGAAGAACTGTGATTGGCTCAGGCTAGTGAGATGCAGATTTTTGGACAGGGTTGGAGACTCCATGGGAGTGCACAGACACCTGATCCCAAGAAAATCTGCCCTTTTTTCAAGAAAGAATGAAGGGTCATGGTTGGGAAACGGCCATAGCCAGTTATCATCACTGTTAATTTAACATTGCTCTACAATTTAGTTAATGAAGTAAGGCACAAGAAATGTATTAGAAAAAATATCATTGTTTGTAGATCATTTATCAGTAACCCAAAACAAAGAAGACAGTTAACTGGGGGAAAATTACAAACGAGATTTCTACAATGATACCATTTACAACTTAAATGTGTAAAAAAAAAAAAAGGAAACAATAGCAATTAAAATCAATTATGTTATTGAAAAGATTGTACAGCATCAAAGTATGAAATATGCAAAATTAAATTTAACAAAAAATGTGTTGATAATGAAGATTAGAAAATTTTATTGTGTCACAAAAGCAGCAGACTTAAAATCCTTGAGGAAAGACTATTGTAATTCTGCTCATTTTTTTCTACCTTTCTTTTTAAAAGTTTAATACTATGATATCAAAATATAATTGCAACCTATTTTAACTTTAGAAAATAAGTCTATTTAATTTAGAATTAAAAGATAAGAAACTAGCCAAGAAAACTGTGAGTGAATAAAGCAGTGAGAGCAGACTTGCCCCTTCCATACATTAAATATGCTGTAAATATAATGAGTAGTAAAATACATAGTACCTCCTCAAAAATTATCAGGGAAAACAAAACAGTAAATGAGCATACCTTAAGAAGAGCCTGATCTACCGGCAAATTTAAAAGCTTATAAAGAAATCATAACAAATTCAAAAGGTTATAAAGAAAGCAAAGCAAATTCTTAGTGGAATGAATTATTATTTAATTGCAAAGATGAAAAATTATCTCACATTATATATCAATAAATTCCAGATAGAGTTTAAATGTGAAAAATTCGGTCTAAATAAAATTTAGAATTAAAATAATCCAGAATATTTTTATTTTTCCTAAATTTCACGTTTATCAATGCTTAATGTAGAAAACGAACTACAACAAAAGAATGAACATCATACAAAATTCTCATAATTCAACTCTAGTCCTATCTTTCCACTGCCCACCTGAATACTAAATATTGTCTTTGAAGTATTATGAATTTTATGGATGAAAAACGATGTCTCATTTCTGTCATGTCGAAAGTGCATTTAACAATCCCAATTACTTGTTTACTACCAGTCTCTGAGGAATCTAAAACAATCAAATGAATTTTCTCCTTTGTGCCTTCTACCAAGGGATACATTGATATATTGCTGTCTTTTGAAGTTCCGAGCAGAAAATAAAATCACTAGGTGATGAAGATTAAGCCTCTATTTCATACTGATGTTACTTCTGAAGTCCAAGTGCAAACCGGTAGGTTACATAATCCTGACCTGTTACTCCATCACCTTACATACCACATCTATCACATTATTTTCATTAATAACCTTAACTGTGTCCATAAGTGATAATTACAAATGCCAAAATAATAACTAAAGAGAGGGCTGAAAGGGGAAAATTAAACAGCAACATACCTGATTTTGTTACAACTGGAAAAAAACTAAAAAAATCAGAAGCACCATACCAATGATTACTGGAAATTAAGACACTCTAGTAATCCAGGCTAAGTAAATTATTCTTAGAGAAAAGAAATCTAGGTATGTTCAAACTGCTTGGCTATCCTTATCAAGTTTAATGATCTCATTCTTTGAATTATAGTAGAAATATAGAGAATGTTCCTTTGTTTTTAGAAATGCAATTATTTTAAAAGAAATAAATAGTAGAAATCCAAGAATAAAGTACCTGATTCATGGCTTTGAAAAACAAAGAATGTCACCACTCATAAAATATTGATGCTATCATTAACTTCTTAGGAATTACTAGAAAAATATATGAGAAAATACAACTCCCCTATGGCAACATTCTGAAAATGGCCAAGTAGTTAAATGCTCATTAAGAAAAAAAAATTGTTAGACACAGCATCCTGTCTAGGACTCTATCTCTGCCAGACCCATGTGCACCTGCAAATGTACTTACTGCATACTTCAGACAAATACAGAAGTTTCAGGGGCTGTAGCTTAGGTAAGTAAGATCATTTCTTATAGACAGGGTATGAAGCACAAAGAAGAAATACACATTCACATCTGTGAATGAGAACTAACTAAGATTTCCATTTTCACTTTTATTACCTTGTGAAAGAAGGAAGTTTTTATGTACTCTTAATGATGGTGTCAAACATAATGGAAGATTATGAGACATTTACAATAACTGTGTCTTAGTGACAGTAACTATACACAGAAAAGAGAGTATGACTAAATGTTTATTATGGTTATCTAAATATACTATATTTTTAAAAATTTGAACTGTGTAACTTTAAAATGTACCCCAAAACCATTTATATTCTATTTTCTTTTCTAACAATCTGCATTAGGCCTGTGTCTAGGCTCTCATAAAAGCAAGGAAAGCACTGGAGGTGGACAACAAGCCTGAAATAAGACTTGAAAAATAGAGCTACAACCAGGCAAGTAGGAAGGTCTTTAAAAAGTGAATTTATGTACATCGAACACTGATCTATTTCCTTGATATGTGTGTGTTTTTTAAAAGTTCATTTAGCTTAGCTGAAATGACCTCAGTCAGTAACATAATATTTATGACTTTTTCCATCTTGGCAAAGTTAAAGGTTCAAAGAACTTTAAGGAAATAACTGTGAGAGAAAGGATAGGTCCAAGGAAGCTAAGTAACCCAAGATGGCACTCTATTCAAACAATCATATTTTAAATTTTTTTTAATATTTTTTATTTATTTGAGAGAGAGACAGAGAGAGAGGGAACACAAGCAGGGGGAGTGGGAGAGGGAGAAGCAGGCTTCCCACTAAGTAGGGAGCCTGATGTGGGGCTCGATCCCAGAACCCTAGGATCATGACCTGAGCCAAGGCAGATGCTTAACGACTGAGCCACCCAGGTGCCCCCATATTTTAAATTTTTTAAAGTCATGTTTACAAAGGTAAATGATTCACCTTACTCTTTACCCCTCATTAATGGAGTTAAGTGGAACAAGACTACAATGGTAAACTTCACTAGTCTTAATAATAGTGATTTAGATGTTTCTATACATTTACACATGTGAAAACATGACAAAAACAGATATCAGATAAAAATGGATATTTAATTCAATTTTACAACAACTGGATAAGCATGCACAGATAGGAAACACTTTATATCTAATCACATGAAGAGTTAAACAGTATGTAGATAAGCATCTGTAGTTTTGAGAGTCAATCTGGTCATTCAAGTCTAAAAACCATAATCTTTCTCAGTAATTAGCTTTAAACTCAGTTGTAAGTGTTTCCACATGCAACCTTCTATCAATAATATGTTCATGGACTATAATCAGTTCAGGAAGCATAATGCAGATTATGTGATTTCAGTAATATTTAATATGGAAAACTTTTTTAGAAGATTTTATTTATTTGAGAGAGAGAGGATAAGCAGAGGGAGAGGGAGAAAGAATTTGAAGATGTCCCCATGGGTTCAGTGCAAGCCTCCAAGGGGCTCAATCCCACCATTCATGATATCATGACCTGAGCTGAAACCAAGACCTGGATGCTTAACTGACTGAGCCACCCAGGTGCCCCTAATATGGCAAACTTTTTACTGCACACTGAGAATGTCACAAAAATGTGTCAGTAAGTGCACTTTCTGAAAAAGATAAAAATGTTTTGCTGATGCCTTCCAAAACTCTTTTCTATCTTTCTAATAAGTTAAATGTTCACATACAGTCTAATCTCCAGCTAAACAAGAAGGGAGAGGTTTTCTCGGATGTCCAACTGACCTTACCCCTACTAACCAACACACACATTTCATTTAGTTGACTCCATGGCCTCCACACTTTCTATTGTCATGCAGTCCTGTGAAATAGCTCCTGCAAAATACCTACGAAGCAGTCATATTACAAAAAGCATTATCTGCCTGCATGAGACAGGATGTAAGTAAAGATCAGGTTTACTGACTTGTCAGTCTCTATGACATTCTGGGTTTTTTTTTTCCCTTTCTAGGCAACTTCTGACAAACATGCAAAAGGATAAATGGATATCCTGAACAACAGATCAAGTGTTTCTGAGTTCATCTTGCTGGGACTTTCCAATTCTCAAGAAATTCAAATATTCTTTTTTGCAATCTTCTTTCTTGTCTATGTAGCCATCATAGTAGGAAACCTCCTCATTGTGATCTCTGTGATAGTCGATAACCATCTTCACTCCCCAATGTATTTCTTTCTGGCAAATTTATCATTTTTTGACTTATGTCTTTCTTCTGCTACAACTCCCAAAGTGATTGCAGACTTCCTTAGAAAACGCAAGACCATCTCCTTGTGGGGCTGCATGGCCCAGATGTTTTTTGTGCACTTCTTTGGGGGTGGAGAGATGTCTCTTCTGATAGCTATGGCCATGGATAGGTATGTTGCCATATGTAAACCCTTGCACTATAAGACTATCATGAATCGCAGGGCTCTCATTGTATTCCTAATGGTCTCATGGGCAATTGGGTTCATACACACCACGAGCCAGATGGTTTTCACTGCAGGTTTACCTTTCTGTGGCCCCAGTGTCGTGGACAGCATTTTCTGTGACCTTCCCCTGGTCATCAAGCTTGCCTGCACTGACACCTATATCCTAGAGCTCTTGGTGATTGCAAACAGTGGACTCCTCTCCCTGGTCTGCTTCATTCTCTTGCTCATATCCTATATTGTCGTGCTGGTCACCATCTGGCAGCACTCCTCCAGGGCATCCTCCAAGGCAGTGTCCACACTATCTGCTCACATCACTGTGGTCACTCTCTTCTTTGGTCCCACTATCTTCATCTACGCTTTCCCATTCAATAGTTACTCTGTAGACAAGTTTCTTTCTGTGTTTTACTCTATAATCACCCCCCTCCTTAATCCAATTATTTATACTCTGAGGAATCAGGAAATGAAAGCAGCCATTAAGAGACTCAGCAGCCAGCATCCTAGCTCCTGGCTCACTTCCTAAGTAATGTCTATAACAACTGATTATTTGTTGTCTCTGCTATTTGGGGGTTTTGAGTCTTTAATATTTATTGGAATAATTACAGTAAAAATATTAAATACTATTTATTTCCCTCAAAATTCATAGATTGTCAGTTTCATTAAAAATTTAATGGAAAATGTTCATGAACACAGATTCAATACATAAATAAATGTGCATCATTAATTCCTTGTACTTCCCTGTCTTAGAATTTAAGGAAACAACCCTGATGAATGTTTAAAACACCTAATCATAAATATTCTTACAAAAATTTCATAATGTTTTACTGGCTCAGTATATAAGAATAGGTAACTTTAGTATGACAACACACTATATGGTGTTTAGTATCAAGTTGTTTTTTTTTCCTAAAGCTGTATTTAGTAACATAATAGGTGTTAAAATATCTGTCAATATTTGTCAAGCGTATGAAGTCTTCACAGAGGAATTGTGATTTGAATGAGGCTAACTTTCTCACTATATAGCCTCAGTATACTATATATTTAGTAGAAGGTAAAAATATGCCTAAAAATAAATATTTTCAACATATTGTTGAGTACTCAAATAGTTTTCAAAGAATCAATATCAACTGAAATATTAAAAATTAAAACCATGAACTGCTTACAGATCACATGGACACTGAATGTTTTGGGGTTTTTTTGTTTGTTTGTTTTTAAAGATTTTATTTATTTATTTATTTATTTATTTATTTATTTATTTATTTATTTATTTGACACAGAGAGAGACAGCAAGAGAGGGAATACAAGCAGGGGGAGTGGGAGAGGGAGGAGCAGGCTTCCCATTGAGCAGGGAGCCTGATGCGGGGCTAGATCCTAGGACCCTTGGGATCATGACCTGAGCCAAAGACAGACACTTAATGACTGAGCCATCCAGGCGCCCCTCACTCAATGCTTTTTCAACTGAATTTCATCATTCATGAAACATTAAAAAAGTATTTACTAGGTAGCAATCATTGCCCAAAGCAATATAGATACATGGTCTTGTCTTAGAATTTAGCAACTTAGCAACATAGCAACATAGATACAGACCTGGTTCCTGTTCTGGAGAGAGCAACCAAGAAGGATCTATGTTAGGCGTGGTGGTCTCAGAAGGCCACTTTAAGGGTAGACATTTATACAAACCAGTTAAGAAAGCTCTAGAATTAGAGATATGAGCAAAGAAAAGAGCCTTCCAGGCAAAAGAGCCAGTGTAAACAGACACTGCAAAGTGAGAAAGAATTTGTAAGTATTAAAGGAAGACTGTGGTGAAGAAGATCGATGAATAAAAGGAAGAAGTTCTATGCTGAGATTTTACAAAAAGGAAAACCAGAATTTTCAGGCCTAGTAGATTCCTTTTTATTGTCAACATAATGCCATTAATGTGTTTTGAAAACAGGAAGGATGGGATCCGGCACACATTATTAGTACCTATAGTACTATATATATATATATATATATATACACACACACACACTATTTATAGTACAGTACAGTATACCTCTGTCCTTTTAAGTAGAGAATATAATGTAGCTAAAGTGAAAGCAGAGGGAATAGTTAATGGACTGTTTGAAGTAGGAAGCCTGAATTTATTAATAATACAAATATTGAGTTTGTGGAACCTACAAAGACTTCCAAAGGCAAGTAGAAAACCTAAAATTATTTAAACATCTTGGGGACCAAGGTGTCTTTTTTGGTGTCTTTTTAATAAATTTTTAAATGTCTCAGTTTTAAAAATATTTTAGTATTTTATTATGAAAACTTCTGAGTATAGTTCACACACATATTAGTATCAGGTGTAGTGATTTGAGAAATTTTATATATTATATGCTGCTATGCTTACCAGAAGTATAACTCCATCTGTCACCATACAACACCATTACAATATCACTGACTATATTCTTTATGTTGTGCCTTTTATTCCTGTGACTTGTTCTTTCCATAACTGAAAGCCTGTATCTCCCACTCGCCTTCACCTATTTTGCCCATCCCCCCACCTGCCTCACCTAGGGCAACCATCAGTTTGTTCTCTATATTTATATGTCTAATTCTGTTAGACATTTGTTCATTTGTATCATTTTTTGGATTCCACATGAGTGAAATCATATGGTATCTGTTTTTCTCTGTTTGACTCATTTCATCTAACATAACACCCTCTAGGTCCATCCATGTTGTTGCAAATGCGAGATTTCATTCTTTTTATGATTGAGTAATATACCATTGTGTATATATACTGTATCTTCCTCATCCATTCATCTAGTGATGAACACTGGTTTCTTCCATATTTTGGCTATTGTGAACAATGTTTCAATAAAAGTAGGGGTGCATATATCTTTTCAAATTAGCATTTTCATTTTCTTTGGTTAAATACCCACAGTGGAATTACTGGATCATATTCTATTTTAAATTTTTTGAGGAATCTCCATACTGTTTTCCTTAGTGGATGTACCAATCACATTTCCACCAACAGAACATAAGAGTTTCTTATTTTCCACACCCTCACCAACACTTAACTAAGTTTTGTCTTTTTGATTCTAGACATTCTGACAAATGTAAGGTCGATGATATGTCATTGTGGTTTTGATTTGCATTTCCCTAATGATTAGTCATAATAGGCATCTTTGCACGAGTCTGTTGACCATGGGTATGACTTCCTTGAAAAATATCAGTTCAGGTCCTCTGCCCATTTTTATTCAGATTGTTTGGGGTTCTTTTTGGTGTTGAGTTATATATATTTATTTTTTTATTTTTTTATTCTTTATGTATTTTAGATATTAACCCCTTATTAGATATATCACTCCCCAATACCTTTCCCTATTCAGTAGGTTATTTTTTTGTATTGCTGATGGTTTCCTTTGCAAAAGTTTTGAAATAGACCTTGAATATCGAACTTACATAGTTTTCCTCCTTTTCCCTTTTTCTTCCTTTTTAAGTACATCTGCCCTATTTGAGTTTGGCTCTAGACCATGTACTCCTAACAGTTCAGCTTTATTTTGAAAAATTCTATGCATACCGTCCTTACCAAGTGATTTGGGTAATCAAGTCAGGACATCCAATATTGTTCTAATATTATCTTTCTAATTTCTATATTAAAGAATCCTTTTCTTCCTTGCAAACATCTCAAATGCCACACTACACTGTAGCATATATCTCCTCAGGAGAAATATTTTTTAAAGACTTATTTTTCATGGCAATTCTAATTGCTAATGGCTGTATGGGTAAAATAATTTTTTTTAAATGTTAACTAAATTGAACTTAAATTTAAAAAATTCCTAGGCTCAGTCAGAAAGAGTGAGAAACCTATCAGGAATGTCTTCTATGGGCTTTTGAAATGAATGTGGCACCACATTTATCATACATTTACTCCCCTTACTTTCTTGTAATCTTTTCAAGAACATTCCAATTCAACAAACATGGAAGAGCTACAGTAAAAGGAAACACAGAAAAATTTCTGTAGCAAATGAACTCATGTGCAATCATACACTGTTAAACTGCTAGCCTCTAGTATTTTACTTATCTACATTGTCTTACTATAAAGTTTTACTATAGTTGCCTCCTTGATCTTCCTTTCATAGTCTTGAGTCATCGTCAAGTTCTACATAATTATTTTTTTAAAGATTTTATTTATTTATTTATTTGACAGACAGAGATTACAAGTAGGCAGAGAGGCAGGCAGAGAGAGGAGGAAGCAGGCTCCCTGCTAGCCAGAGAGCCTGATGCGGGGCTCAATCCTGAGATCATGACCTGAGCCAAAGGCAGAGGCTTTCAACCCACTGGGCCAGGTGCCCCAAGTTCTACATAACTCTAAATCTTTAGAATGGTTGGTTGAATGCTAAACTCCACTAACTAATCATTTATTGCTTACCATGATGAAAGCCTCTCCTTCTTCCTCATTCTTTGTGTGTGCTGGTTCACTTGCTCTCTTTCTCTCCTCTCTTTTTCTCTTCCCTTCTATTAAAATGAGATTTTTTTTTTCTCCTAAGAACTGGTCTATAGTATATGAATTTCTTTATATGCCTTGCTCAGTGTAGACTATTTTAATTTTACTTGAATAAATGCATTCAATTACTTATTATAAATATTCAGATTGATGAAATCTAATTAATAGAATTATAATTTCTGCAAGTCTATCATTTATGATAGATCATTTTCTATTAATGTGCACATCCTTCCCCAACCAAAATAATTGAGTTAGTGGTTTTCCAGGAAAGCACTTACTAGAGAAAGTTCACATGGCTGATCTACTTAGCGAATTCACAATCCACTTAAACAATGAGAGAAGACCTTGTTCTGAACTCTTGGGAACACCAGCATGTTTATTTTAATAATTCCCTTTAGGGAAATGATCACCAACCTGCATCTTATTTATGTTTCTTGTCCCTTTTTCTTTTTTTTTTTTGTACCCGCAAATTATTGTCTTGTATATTCATGAAGGCAAAAAAGATAAACAGTATATATTCAGGATCTACCTGTATCTGCACATCTTTGAAGAGGCCACTCAGATCTGGTAGGTTTAAACAGCAGTCCTAACAAAAAACTGCAATTGTATACTTTAATAAAGGAGGAGTTGTTTTATAAGAAACTTTAAACTGAATGAAAACCGTATTATCCTGATCATGAGGACAACAGTAAAAGATAATTTTGGTCAACTAGCAATTGAATGATGTATCTACTTTCACTAAGGACAAGAGCCACATTCCTGATTTGAGGGGTCAGTTTTATAGTTCAAGTTTGTATTTTGGGACTATAAACTTAAATTAGTTATCACTATGGGATAAAAAGACAAAATAATTTAGAATATTAAAATAATGAAAAAAAATAGGTTCCTCCTTGGCTAAGTAGAGCATCTGTGATAAGTCTGAAACATAAAGTCTCATATCAAGAAAATAAGAAACATTGATTTCATATTACTTATCTGTTATAACTTTCCTATACTGAGCATTTCAACATAGAAAACACATGAAGTGAGATAAATGATTTAAATCAATTTAAAAAAATTTTCCCCTCAAGTACACTTATTTTGTTCATTGAAATCATATAACCTTTTTTTTTAAAGATTTTATTAATTCATTTGACACAGAGAGAGAGATTACAAGTAGGCAGAGAGGCAGGCTGAGAGAGAGGAGAGAGGAGGAAGCAGGCTCCCTGCTGAGCAGAGAGCCCTACGTGGGCCTCGATCCCAGGACCCTGGGATAATGACCTGAGCTGAAGGCAGCGGCTTTAACCCACTGAGCCACCCAGGAGCCCAAAATCATATAACCTTTCATTCAATATAATTACCTAATTGTACTGCTAATAAATTTCTTCAGTAATTTTGCAACCGAAGGACTATTTCCTATCTTCTAAACCCACTCACCTTTTTCTACCTACATTTAAAAGCAATTAATTTTAATATTTTAAACTTGATCAATATATGAGAACAAAGCCCTTTTTCCATCTTTAATGCTGAGCCTTTTCTATTAAGTGTACAAGTTTAATTTTTAATTAGAAAATATTTATAATGGTTATTCTAACAGCAAATCTGACTTTTACATTCCAAACATTTTTTGTGGTGAGTGAATATTACCCATGCATGGGTTATCTAACCTACATATGACTTAATTCTCTCATACAAAAGATTCATTAAAAACCCCTCAAGATCAACATAAGTGGAACTTTTATTTTTATTAGAAGTTATTTATGTATTTCCACATACACTATTTTTTTTTGGTTTTTGTTTTTTATTATTTGCCCCAGGGGTACAGGTGGGTGAATCATCAGGCTTACACCTTTCACAGCACTCACCATGGCACAAACCGTCCCTCATGTCCATAACCCAGCCACCCTATCATCCTCCCACCCCCCAGTAATCCTCAGTTTGTTTCATGAGATTAAGAGTCTCTTATGGTTTGTCTCCTTCCCGATCCCATCTTGTTTCATTATTTTTCCCTCCCTACCCACCACGACCCCCAGCCCTGCCTCTCAAGTTCCTCATATCAGAGAAATGATATAATTGTCTTTCTCTGATTGACTTATTTCACATACACTGTTTAAGTACTTTTGTGTAAATATATAGAAAAGATTTTAGTACTAAATAGAGACGCATAGTACTGGACATCCCATAGCATTTTTTTCCCCTAGGCAAGTCACCACAGTTGAAAAGAGGGCACTAGTTTTTCCACCCTTAAGTCACATAAATGTCACAGAAAGAGCTAGGCACTCCAGTCCCAGGTTATCCATCCCATTCTCAGACTAAATTCCTGCTAGAGAAAAACCAAACCATGCTTGATTAACTTTTCTTTAAAATAAAATTTTCAGTGTAGCTGGCTTTGCTTTCTTGATTCACATTTATTCAATTATTTTTTATTCCTTTTCAGTTCACTGTATTTGTATAAAAAACACCACTCAAAAGTTTAAATTTTCCATTTGAGGTTTAACTGAAGAAAGAAAGTTAACTGAACTTAAAGAAAATGAAAATTTTCCTTTTCATACTCTAACTTATTTCTACTTGTGTCTGAGTAGAAAAAAATAAATATTTTAAAGATATTTCATCTTTGATCATATGTACAAAATGTCATATTGAATGATTTCATCTATAACAACATATTTGACTCCATCTTATATATACTTAGCTGGATATATTTTATAAAGGGACTCATGAAATTCCAAAAAATCCTAAATAAATATTGTTTCTTGCTTATAATTTACCAATTTTACTTATTAAATTATAAAAATTACTTTTATAATTCTCAAGATTTTTTCCTTTAATATTTTGAGGCTGAGAACTGCACAGTTTTGAAACTATGCATAACTAGTATGTGACTTAATTACTACATGAAATAGAATACCAATGATGATAATCTTTATAATGAAGACAGCTAGGTAATCATATCATTAAATTTAATAAACAAAGGAAACATTTACTTGTAAAAAATTCTGCTGGCTGGTCATAGTCCATCTATAAACTGAATGCAAAGGGACATATTCATTTAGACTATCTTTTTTACCAAGTCTTCCATTGTAAAGTTCTTCTGTGGTTCTTATTCATTTAGGTATATTTATAGTCACCAGAAAATGACATAATGCTAAAGACATAATTTTGTGAATGTACATACATGGGTATACTATGGGTAAACAATGAAATACACAAATATAGTCCATATATGCTATCCCTGGGAGTCTCATAACAATTTGTGAGGTTGTAGAGTAGGTATTACTTTATGTATATAGAAAAATAAATCGATGTTCAAAAAAGTTAAGAGCATATTTCCCTAGGAAATATAGAGGCCAGGACTACAATGTAAATCTTGACTCTTGGTTCAAGGTTTTTTTTTCCCCCCTTATTCTGATAGTTGGGCTAAACAGTAACATCTGAATGTTTCATGAACTATTAAGCCAAAAAAAGTATATTCAGATTAGATTTTCCACAATCTGTTCTAGGGCTCCAGAACTAGATTATGGTATATGTATTTGTGTTTATGTGTGTATGTATGATTCTGTACTTGTATCTGCTTTGGTGTGTATCACTAATAGTTTTTCAAAAAGAGGAAAACAGGGGGAGAAAAGCTGGGACAAAAAGATCTAAATCAAAATGAAAAAGTATATAAAAGTGATCTATCAGTGTCAGCTCAATATGGGAAAACACACAAAGTGTGAAAGATACATGAGCCAGTATAAGAGTCAAGAATCAGTCTGCACAGAAGTATGAAATATCAGGGGAAAGCACTGGGTACAAAAGATAAGCATGTAAGAACCAAGGAAACATTTACTTGTTAAAAAATCTGCTGGTTGGTCATAGTCCATCTATAAACTGAATGCAAAAGGACAAGAAAGCAAATTCCAGCCAAGAACCTAGCAACAAGAGACTGATGCAAGTAGGCAAAAAGGCTAAACAGCCAAAGCCAGCAGTTTTGTCCAGAAACCAAAGTATTTCAGATAAAGAGCTCTACAGAAGAACAAAGAGGAGGTGGTGGTTGAGGAGGAAGAGGAGGTGGAGGAGGGGATGGAAGCGGAAGAAAAGAAGGAGAAGGAGGAGGAAGAAGAGGATGAGGAGAAGAAAGGGAGAGAAAAAAAAGAAGACAGGAAAGAAACAAAAGAGGGGAAAGAGGAGGGGTAAAAGGGGGAAGAGTTGAAAAGAGAAGGGAGGGGAAGGGAGGAGAGGGGAGAAAGGAAAAAGGAAAGGAAAGGAGGAGGAAAGAAAAGAAAAAACGAAAAGAAAATAATAAATCTGTACACTGAGAAATATTTATGTTCCTATGCAGAAACCAGAGAGCTTGTTTTATTACAGTTTTTGTAGGCGAGGGTTAAGAACACACCACAGGCTATAGCCAGTTTAAAGCTTCAGGAAGAATTTGCTAAATCCCTAAAGTTGTTTACTGAGTAGGAATATAATTCAAATCACATGTACATATCTAAGTATTTCATATTACAGCAGGGGAAAGGGGTAAAAGATCAAATAATTGGCACCAAAGTTATATGACTATATTTCTATACACTTGAACTAACTCATTTGACTAATGGCCATTTGGCTCTTGGACTGCTTGACCCATTGAACTCATTATTCATAAACTCAGGACAAAAACAACAAATCAATGTAGAGACAATCTGTGCCTGCAAACTATGTTTATAAAATTTTATGACAAACTTCTCATCTTTTGACTTTGTGACTGAAAAAAAAATACAGTAATGTGAATGTTGCATGAATTAATCTATTAAAATGTATTTTTCAGAAATGTCTATCTTCTCTCTATATGAATCAAATACTACTTTCTTATCATCATATCTTCAAAATTATCACAGGTTAAATTGTCACTTTTTCCAGATTTTCTACATTTTAATGACTTTCTGAAAACCCCTACATAGACTAGATGAATATGATGAATAGCTCAATGGTAACAGAGTTTGTTTTGTTAGGACTCACCAACACTTGGGAACTTGAGATTTTCTTTTTCTTCATATTTTTGTTGGCCTATGTAGCGATTATGGCAGGAAACCTTCTCATCGTGGTCACCGTAACCTTCGACTCACTTCTGTACTCCACACCAATGTACTTCCTCCTTGGAAATCTCTCCTTCCTGGATATGTCTATTTCCACAATCACAACCCCTAAGATGGTCACAGATTTCCTCAGGGAGAACAAAACTATTTCTCTGTGGGGCTGTATGGCTCAGATGTTCTTCCTCCACTTTTTAGGCGGCAGTGAGATGACTCTTCTCATAGTCATGGCTGTTGATCGGTACATTGCAATATGCAAACCTCTTCACTACACATCCATCATGAATCGCTGGGTCCTCGTGGGCTCTGTGCTGCTATCATGGACTGTTGGTTTTGTGCATACGATGAGCCAGATGGTTTTTACTATCACCTTGCCCTTTTGTGGCCCCAACATAGTAGATGATATTTTTTGTGACCTTCCTCTAGTTCTAAAACTTGCCTGCACTGAGACCTACATTCTGGAGTTGCTGGTAACTGTTGACAGTGGACTGTTGTCTTTCATCTGCTTCATACTCCTGCTCATTTCCTACACTGTCATTCTGGTAACCGTCCGACGTCGATCCTCTGGTGGACTCTCCAAGGCTCTGTCCACACTGTCTGCTCACATTACTGTGGTCACTCTGTTCTTTGGGCCAATTATCTTCATTTACGCTCGGCCATTCAGTGGCTTTTCAGTGGATAAATTTCTTTCTGTGTTTTATTCAATTATTACACCTTTACTGAACCCTATCATTTATACTCTGAGAAATCAAGAGATGAAAGCAGCCATTAGTAGACTGAAGACCAAACACATCCTCAGAATAAATTGGTATTAATTTTTTTTGTTTGTAGATTTTTAAAAATATTCATAATGTGTATCGAATTTATCAAATATTTGTTCCACCATTACATTTACATGACATTTGGTTTCTTTGCAACTATAGTTGAAATGTAATCCAGTTGGAGTTAATAATATTTTTAATGTAATAGAAGAGTTAAAGAGAAAAAAAAAAAACTTGACCCACTAACTAGAGTTGAACAACCAGAAATGTTAAAGACTAAATTCCATTAAGTAAAGAGGAATCATGATCTGGGAGTGCACAAAGTGTTGTAGAGATCTCCTGGGTCACACTTGGAGAGAAAGTTCCCCTTCTAGGAGTATATTTGGAAGGAAGTATATTGCCTCTCCAAGGACAAAAGACCTTGCAGGTGACAGCAAATAGTCTTTCATTGGCAGGGGCATACACAGAGGTTGGATAACCTGGTGGCCGCTTTTCACTGTGCTACACCATAGATTCGGTGTACCGCACAGAAGTGGGACTGTTTTTTCTAAGACAAAAGACACCAGACACAGTCCGGGCAGGCTTTTCTCTGGAAGGAAAGGAATGGATCTGCACTGTACCAGGTCCCTTAAGATTTGCAGTCTTGAATCCCAGCCTCAGGCCAAAGATAAAACTCAGGAGAGCTGTAGTGCTCAGTGCATTAATGGCCTTCGCTATTCTCTGAGTGCTTCCTTAACAGTAGGGGGTGTGAGATGCCCTGTCCAGGGTCAAGAGAGTGGGATGACACCATTTCCCTTCTCACCGCCAATACTGTAGGACTTCAGAGAGCAACACAGCGGCCCTCAGCGAAAGTGGGACCCCCTTATACCAAACCCTGTGCCCCTGTGTTTCTCAAATGCATAAATCCTGGGGCAGGTGTGACCCTAAGCCAGCATGGTGGGTCTCCCCCCAGAAGGCCACAAGCAGTACCCCTTCTCCTGCTGGATTTAAGCTTTATTTGCTGTTCTTTTTTCCAGCTCCTTTAGATGTAAGGTTAGGTTGTATATTTGAGACTTTTCTTGCTTCCTGAGGAAGGCCTGTATTGCTATATACTTCCCTCTTACGACTGCCTTTGCTGCATCCCAAAGGTTTTTCACTGTCATGTTTTCATTTTCATTTGCTTCCATGTATTTTTTAAATCCTTCTTTAATTTCCCACTTAAGCCATTCATACTTTTTAATTTCCACTTAGATTTTTAATGTTTTATTTTTAATTTTTTCCCATAGGTTTGATCTTTATTTAAATTCAATTAGCCAATGTACAGTACATCATTGGTTTTTGATATAATGTTCAAATGATTCAATAGTTGAGTATAACACCCAATGCTCATCATATCACATGGCCTCTTTAGTTCCGTTTTAAAAAAAAATATTTATTTTTAGAGAGAGAGCACATAAGTGGGTGGAGAGGGAGAGGGAGAGGGTGAGAGAAATTCTCTAGCAGACTCTATATAGCCCAACATTGGGCTGGATCTCATGACCCTGAGATCATGACCTGAGCTGAAATCAAGACTCAAGACACTTAACCGACTGAACCACTTAGGCAATCCAACTCACTCATTCTTTAGTAAGATGTTCTTTAGTCTCCATCCATTTGTGGTCCTTCGAATCTTTTCTTGTAGCTGACTTCAAGTTTCATAGCACTGTGGTCTGAAAATACACATGGTATCATCTCAATCTTTCTGTAGGGGTTGAGGCCTGATTTGTGACCCAAAGTGTGTGTGATCTATTCTGGAGAACGTTCCATGTGAACTCAAAAAGAATGTATATTCTGCTGCTTTAGGATGAAATGCTCTGTATATATCTGTTTATGTGATCATTCAAAGCCCTTGTTTCCTCTTTGATCTTCTGCTTAGATCATTTGTCCATTGCTATGAGTGGGGTGTTAGAATCCCCTACTATTATTGAATTATTATCAATGAGTTTAAGTTTGCTATTAACCAATTAATGTATTTGGCTGCTCCCTGGTTAGGGGTATAAATATTTAAAATTGTTTGATCTTCTTGTTGGAAAGACCCCTTTATTATGATAAAATGCCCTTCTTCATCTCTTATTAAAGTCTTTGGTTTAAAATCTAGTTTATCTGATATAAGGATGGATACTCCAGCTTTCTTTTGATGTCTATTAGCATGTTAAATGGCTCTCTACTTTCAATCTGAAAGTCTTTGAGTCTAAAACGAGTCTCTCGTAGGCAGCATTTTGATGGGTCTTATTTTTTGTTTTGTTTTTTTTTTAATCTATTCTGATGCCCTATGTCTTTTGATTGGAGGATTTAGTCCATTCACATTCAGAGTAATTATTGAAAGATATGAATTTTGTGCCACTATACTACCTCTAAAGTCGCTCCTCTTGTAGATTGTCTCTGTTCTTTTCTAGTCTTTGTTACTTCTGATCTTTCTACTGTCCCCTTTAATATTTCCTGAAGGCTGGTTTAGTGTTCACAAACTTCTTTAGTTTTTGCTTATCTTAGAAAGTCTTTACCTCTCCTTCTATTCTGAACAACAGCCTTGTTGGATAACGTATCCTTGGCTGCATATTTTTCCCGTTGAGCACCTTGAATATATTATGCCACTTGTCTTCTGGCCTGCTAGGTCTCTGTGGACAGGTCTGCTGCCTGCCTTATGTGTCTAACCCTTAAAAGTTAAGGACTTTTTCTCTGGAGCTGCTTTCAGAATTCTCTCCTTATCTTTGTATTTTGCAAGTTTCACTGTGATATGTCGTGGTATTGACTTGTTTTTGTTGGTTTTAAGGGTAGTTCTCTGTGCCTTTTGGATCTGAATGCCTATTTCCTTCCCCAGATTAGGGACGTTCTCAGCTATTATTTGTTCAAATATACCTTCTGCCCTTTCCCCCCACCCAGGCGCCCCTGATTTGTTAATATAAATCTTGCATCTGCCAAAATCTATCTCTCCAATTGTGCAGATTCCTTTCTTAATCCTCAGATCATATTCCTAGTTGTTCAAAATAGTTTGATGTTTATACAGCTGTTTGAGGAGCAAGGAAAGCTTGGGGTCCCTCTACTACTTCACCATTTAATTCCTCCCCTCCTACTATTTTCTTTCTAAATTCTTGACTGCAAATCTCTTCAAATCGTCACTCATTCTAAATGTATTTACTATTTACCTTTAAATATGCCAATTTCTTTATAAAATAGGAACCACTGTTCTATGAATATAAATGATTTAATTTACAAAATGCCATTCTATTCCTTTTCTGCTAAATACAATTCATATTGTTTTATAGAGTGAGAGCTCATACTTTAAAGCACTGCAATTATTCAGTAGTACAAATAAACTCACTTTACTATTCACCAAATGACAGACAGCTAAACTACTTATGATTTCCTATTACCATAAATGATTTCATGATTAATAACTGTCCAAGAACCCTATGTAGATGTTAGAATTTCTCTAAGATAAACACCCAGAAGTGAAAAGAACTGGACAATAAAGCATTTATCCACTTATTTTCCCTAAATATTATAGACTGCTTTCCAGAATGACTCTAATTCCATCTATAGAACAAGATCCATTGCTAATATCCCCACCACAAAATTTAACATAATTTGCCTTTCTAAATTTTTGTTTCCATATAAAATAATACCATTTTGCTCTAATTCACCTTCTTTTGGTTATCAGTGAATTTGGGATCTCTCTCATACCTATTAGCTTTTCAACTTTTCTATGAACTACTCTTTTAAGACCTAGATCCACTTAAAATGGGTTTTCTGTGCTCTTCTTATTGATTTGCACCCTGTGCATCTGCACTGTTCAATACATTAGCTAGTAACCTATGTCTTTTAATTTGAATAAACTAAAATAAATAAAATTGAAATTTTAGTTCCTCACAGCAGTCTCATTCCGGTGTTCAATAGCTATATGTAAACAGTGGCTATAATATGGAGTAAGACAGATATAAAACATTTTCATAAACATTATAGAAATTTCCTTTGAGCAGCAGTCATCTAGATATTGATCCCTTATTAATCTAATATATTATAAATATTTCTGTTGAATTTTTCATTTGTTACCAATCTCTATTTCCTTGATAGGAAAAAAAAAGTTTACTATTTGTATTCTGAAATTTAATAAAAGCTTACCTTTTCATTCATTTTTAAAAGATTTGCTTATAAGAGAGCCTTCCTAAAACATAAGTCACAAAAATATTCTTCAACATTTTCTTACTATCATATCACATTTTTCATACTTTGTTGTTAAATGTTTCTGGAGCCCGCCTTTGTGTATTAGGAAGGTAGGAACCCAACTTTATTTTTCTCCTTTTAGTAAATCACTGGTCTCAGCACCAACTACAAATTAATGTGTCTTTTCTCCATTATTTTGCTTGGCCATTACATATGTGTGTGTGTGTCTGTGTATACACTCACACACATTATATATGTGTATATCATATGTATATACACATATGCACATACACTGTACATTTCACATATGTACATATTTATATGTGTGCACATATCTCAGAATATACATGCATATAAACATAGATGATTTCAGTTTTCTAATCACTTCTCTATTTTTTGTCTTTCATCTTACCATTACCTTATTGTTTTGGTACTATCACTAGGCATATGGCTTAATATCTAGTTATTTTCAAATTGAAAATATCATTTTGCTTTAAGTTTCCCTACTATAATTAACACTTTTATTTTTTGCTATTAATATTCAATATTGGCTTTATATGTATACAAGGTATACAGATAGGTAAATAAATTATATATGAATACAGATATATTAGTATACCTGTATTACATACGTAATATATATACACATATAATTTTATTTCTGAACTTTGAGAGTAAGTTATAGACATAGCTACCTCAGCATATTTTTCCTAAAACAATGTAATTTTCAAATTTGCAAATCAAGATTAATATGATATGAATATCTAATCTATCGATCTTACTTATTTTTTTGCCAATTACATGAATAATGTCCTTTTATAAAAGAAAGTCTCTGGTACAGGACCAATTGGGATCACAAGTTGTATATTGCCATGTCTCTTTTTTTACTTAATCTTTAACAATTCCTCAATCTTTCTTTAACTTCCATGCCACTCACTGTTTATAGGTAACCAATCTCATTGTTTAGTGGTTTGTTTCCTGTATTTCATTTTGCACAAATGTTCGACATGTGGTTCCTTCCCCTCTTGTTTTCCCTTTTGCTCGGGTTCCTATACACATTATTTTGGTCTTTTCATTTAACTCTGTATCCTGAAAAATCAGGTTGTATGACTGCGATATCACGTCACAAACATCTTCGTCTTTCTTCATCATAGATGTGTATCTCAAATATCCTAATAAATACAAAAGAAAAGCAGAAAAGGAACAAAGAAACACAATTTCACAAAACCCTAGCAAGACCTCATTAGCCTGGGAATAAAGTATTCATGTGAGGTAAGTGTGACCATATGCTTCACCGGGATATTCTCATAATTTTTATTCTAGTTTCTTAGATCATTTACTTTCTTCTCATTTGTCTCATTGCTGGTTTGAACCTCAATAAAGAGCCTATATCCTCAATAGTCTGCTGTCAGCTTGTCAGAAATAAATGACTCTTTTGCTTTCACAGATTAAGCTATACCAACATTATATGAATTCCTTATTCTCTGCTGATGAGGTTTGACTCTATAATTAATTCAAAGTATAAACACTAAAAAACTGCTCCCTATCTCTCCCATCTAATTGTAGGATGCTAACAGAAAGAGGGATTGAACCACATTTAAATTCCCTATGGAGGTAATCTGATCACATCTTCCCTTGGGTAGGAAGTGACATGTATCTGTGTTTATATGAGGTCATTGCAAATGATTTATATGTAGAGACTTCTAGGTTTTGTGGTTTCTTCTTTTTTTTAAATATTTTATTTGTTTGTTTATTTATTTATTTATTTGCGAGAGAGAGGGAGCATGAGCATGAGCGGGGAGGGGGAGAAGGCAGAGAGAGAAGCAGACTCCCCACTGAGCAAGGAGCCAGACACAGGGCTCTATTCTAGGACGGATCCCAGGACCAATCCCAGGACCCTGGAATCATGACCTGAGGCAAAGGCAGATACTTAACCAACTAAGCCACCCAGGTGCCCCTTAAAAGCTTCTTAAAAGCTTTGAACACCTTCACATTTTGGTAATCCCACTAGAATAACAGTGACTTGCCAATAGAGGATTTTTTTAAAAGATGCATTTCCCAACCACACTCACTATCAAGGTGTAGGTTTATGGGTTAGATTCCATCCATCTGATACCTCCATGGGAGTTTTATTTGAAAATGAGATATATAAGTAATAAGGCCGGAAATAGTCATTCATTTTGCTGGTACAAGCAGCAACAAAATTTACTTAATATGATCATTTTACAACCAAAAATTTTAAAAAATTACTGATGTCACAGCCACCTGAAGACAAGAGAAGAAAACAAGCCACCAACTCTAAAAATCTCTCCAATTTCTGTAGTGGGTGGAACTCCATCCATCCTTTCAAACTGTTATAGATTCTAAAAGATGAAACCATCATAAAACACTTTTTGTGAAGTATTATCCTCCTAAAAGAATTCCCATTAGAATCAGTAATCAGAATTAGTTAAGTCCCTAGGTTGATACATCTTAGCGATCTATTCCTTCTTAAAGAATTATGAATTCAGAGCTCCTGGGCATCTAGATATTTTCCCAACTAAGCACACTACCTATAACTGCTTCTGGACTGGTAAGCAAAGGAGCTGTTGCAAACATAATAAAGTCAATGCATTTGCCTGTTAAACTCACACAAAATAGCAAATGTTAACTGAGTTTGTTACAATCAGTAGTGAAAGGCACAATCTCAGGTTTGGAAACATGTGTCATGGGTTCTGGAAAATAAGCCAGAAAGAAAATTTCACTCAGAATTATGAAAATTAAGTGAGATGATTTACGTGAAGTTCCTAAAAATCTATTCTGGCAAATAGCCCCCAATAAATGACTGCATTTATTATCAATGAAGAAAGATTGTTTTGCCAGGCACTGTGCTAGGTCGTAAGATGACAATGAATAAATATTAAAAATTCATAATCTTGGAAGACAGAAATATATAAAAATAACTACAACACTGTTAAAAAGGCAAATAGTTACCATGAGGGCACAGAGAAGAGAAGCTTTAATTCCAACCTGGCTTGTTAGGAAAAGATCCACTGAGAATCTATTATCAGATATAGGAATTAATGACAGAAAGAAGTGAGAAAATCAAGTGGATTCATGTATATAGCTGCATTTATTTTTTCTTGACAGCAATCTCATTAGACATTCTACCAGAGATCTTGGGTGACCAAGTGCATTTTCAATGAACAGTAATATATTGAAAGGAATCTGTTTTTCTGAGAAGTTGGTTTCCACATGGACTTAAAATATTCAGTAAACAATGTTGTAAGCAGATGTGCAGTCACTGGGCTTTGCTGTTATATTTACAGAGCAAAAGTAGAGTAGATTTGGCATAATTCTCAAGGGTCCTAGGATTTTCAGAATGATAAACGAACCTTGGCTTCAAATTAAAGTCACCAACTACATTAGCTCCTGACAGGAAAGTCTGCCTGTCCTTCGAAGTTTTGAAGCCAGGCACTGACTTTTTCTTTCTAACTATGAAAGTCCTAGATGGCATCTTCTTTCTGTATAAGGTTGTTTCATCTACGTTAATAACCTATTGTTTAGTGTAGCCATCTCCATTAATTATCTTAGATCTTCTAGTTAAATGTGCTACAACTTCTATAATAGCACTTGATGCTTCACGTTACACTTTTAAGTTATAGAGAGAGCTTATTTCCTTAAACTCATAAGCCTGCCTCTGCTAGCTTCAGATTTTTCTGCTGCAGCTTCCTCATCTCTCTCAGCCTTCCTAGAATTGAAGTGACTTAGGGCCTTGCTGTGGATTAAGCTTTGGCCTTAAGAGACTGTTCAGGCTGGTTTGATCTTCTCTCCAAACCACTAAAACTCTCCATATGGGCAAGAGGGCAGTTTCACTTCTTACAATTCACGTGTTCTTGGTAGTAGCACCTTTAATTTCCTTCACAAGCTTTTCTTTTGCATTCATAACTTGGCTAACTGGCACAAGAGGCCTAGCTTTTGGCCTATCTCAGTTTTTAATATGCCTTCCTCAGTAAGCTTAATCATTTCTAGTTTTTAATTTAAGGTGACAGATGTGTGACTTTTTTTTTCACTTGAATACTTAGAGGTCATTGTAGAGTTATTAACTGGCCTAATATCAACACTGTTTTGTCTCAGGGAATAGGGAGCCCTAAGGAGAGAGACAGAGATGGGGGAACAGTCAGTTGGTGGCAGTCAGAACACAAACACTTATCAATTAAGTTTGCCATCTTAAAATGGTATGGTTTATAGAACCTCAGAAAAATTACAATAGAAGTATCAAAGATCAATTATCTCAGATCACCATAACAAATCTAACGAAAAATCTTATTGCAAAAATTACCAAAATATGAGGCTTAGGCAGTTAAGTGTCTGCTTTCAGTTCAGGTCATGATCCCAGAGTCCTGGGATTGAGCCCCACATAGGGCTCTCTGATCAGTGGGGAATCTGCATCTCCCTCTCCCTCTCCCTCTGCCTGCCGTTCCACCTACTTGTGCTCTGTCAAATAAATGAATAAAATCTTGAAAAAAAAAAAAAGACAGAAGCCACAGTCTTTAAAAAAAAAATCACCAAAACACAACAGAGACACAAAGTAAGCAAACGCTATTGGGAAAATGGTCATAGTATACTTCCTCAATGAAGTGTTGCCACAAACCTTCAATTTGTAAAATATACAGGAACTCCAAAGTACAATAAACAAGGTATACCTGTATAAATGAATTTAGAGACTTATATTTAGCAATCTAACTATAGAAATGTGACCAAGATCTAAGGTAATAGACTTATGATCCAAACTGAAAAAGATAAAGAACTGGTTCTCAACCAGAGACAATTCTGTCCCCCATGGGACATTTGGCAATCTCTGCAGACATTTTTGGTAGCCACAATGAAGAGGAGCTGCAGGTAACTAGCAAGCAGAGACCAGGTATAGTATTAAGTACCCTACAATGTAAAGGACAGTCCTTGAAGCCAAGCCCCAAATGTTAATGGTGTGAGAAATCCTGGTATGTAGGAATATAATAGAGTGAGGCATAAAAACATGGTACATTGAGCTGTTTTAGGTGGAATCTAAATTAAAATACTAGTTAGAGTTTCACAATCACATTAATATCAGAGAGCAATAATTTGTGTTTTAAAGAAGTGGATTATAAAAGGTACATTTTAATGATTTTGAATGGCCACAGATACTTCCGTGTTGAAGTGCACATGCTGGTTGGCTGGAACAAGCCTCTTTAGAAGGGAAGTCACTGTGCACAGCCACAGTTGAAGTGGGTCCTCTAGGATGGCCAGAGTAAGGAGTGTAGATAGGTAATATGGGACACATACCAAAAAATGTGTCAACCAAAATATCTCTGTTAATTGTTATATTTTATTTATTTATATTTATATATTTTTTCATTGTATAAAAAATTCTATATGTAAATATCTCTATATACACTTAATGTCTACAAAGTAAAGTTATACTATGCAAAATGGATTGTAACCTGCTTTTTTTCACTTAAATAATGTGAATAGTTCCCATGTTCTTGGTTTCCTCAAGCATTTTATTGCTAGTGAAATATTACATCCTAAGATTCCTATAACTCATTTGAGAAAGCAAGCCCCAATTGTAAGACATTTAGATTGTTTCAATTATTTTGCATATATAGTAATATTACTATGAAGATTTCAGAGCATACACATAATCATTCCCTTACAATAAACTCTAAATGGAAGATCTGTCTCTAAGGTTCTATACATCATAAAGTTTTGAAACATAAACAATGGAGAAATCTTTTAGAACATGAGGTACTTTAAGGGGAGGATAAACAGAGAGATGACTAAGTGGCATAAGCATTTGGGAGCAAAACAGTGCAATAGGTAATAAAGAAAATGTCACAGTCAAGGAAAATACTACCTAAGAAAGGAGGTAAAAGGTCTATCACAGAGAAACTTCAATAATAATTTGTATGTGATATTTACATCTGAGTTGATGAAAACATAAAATCTAATAAGTAATAAAACTCTAAAATGGGGATACAGTAATACATTCTCAAAGGATAATAAGAAATATATTAAAGGGGCACCTAGGTGGCTCAGTTGGTTAAGCGTCCAACTTTTGATTTCGGCTTAGGTCATGATCTCAGGGTTGTGAGATTAAGCCCTGTGTTGGGCTCCACACTCAGCTTAAGAGTCTCTCTCTCCCTCTACCTTTGCCCCTCCCCTACCACCCCCCCCACCCTGCCAAAAAGAAAAAAAAATGTATTAATAATAAACCTACTAAGTTTTAGGCCTGAAAAGGAACTCAGAGACTGAGCTCAACCACTTTGTTTTATGGATCAGAAAACAGACTCAAAGAGACACGTATACCAGCTGCCGGACGTAAAACTGGTCCTCAATTCTAGTCTTCCAGCTTTATTTCAGTGTTCTTGCCAAACACCATACTGATTCTTTTCACATGTTAATTCATAAAAACACAGAAATCACAGCTTTCAAATTGATCTTTTTTATCTCTGGTATAATTAATTGTCCTACTTCTTACTTGGATTGTGGTTTTAGCAGTATCACAAACACCCATACACACGTGCACACCCACACACTGTAGCAGCAGCAGCATCCAACTTTGAAACACTGTGGTCTACCAACTTAGTTTCAAGTAATGTGACATTCCCAGCCTAAGGGCTCCAACATGGGGACTCTGCTCCACCCATCACGTCAGTGTTGTTTTGTATAGATGGAAGGGAGGTCTAGTGAAAATTATATAGTTAATGTATGAATTATAAAACCTGGTTCATTAAAAGCATACTATTTTATAAAGACAGGCAGGATTTGGCAAAGCAGCTAAATGTGGGAGGCAAGACACTTAGAGGTCACAAGTAATCTCACCTGAACTTAAAGCATCTTTTTTGCTTCACTATAATATGGGGCCCTTCTTAGAATGTGACGGGGCGGGTGCCTGGGTGGCTCAGTGGGTTAAAGCCTCTGCCTTCGGCTCAGGTCACGATCTCAGCGTCCTGGGATCGAAGCCCACATCAGGCTCCCTGCTCAGCAGGGAGCCTGCTTCCCCCTCTCTCTCTGCCTGCCTCTCTGCCTACTTGTGATCTGATCTCTCTCTGTGTCAAATAAATAAAATCTTTAAAAAAATACAAATAAAATAAAAAAAAAGAATGTGATGGGGCTACTCAGAGACTCGGAACATTCAACCCTGCTGCTTAACCACAGCTGCCTTTGCAATTTATGGACCTTGTAAGGCCTCTCTAGGAATGTGGGTTTCAGCCACAGCAGATCATAGATAGTGACAGTCACGTTAGGAAAAACAGTTTTTTCCAAGAAAGGCTTTCCAAGAGTATGAAGATATCAAAAGCCCACTCATGGGTTGCAGGGAAAGACATCAGTCTGGGTCACTCCAAACTTCAGTGACTTACTTATGCAGAGCAGGTTTATACCTTCTGGATCATGGGCCCTTCAAAACCCTGGGGCTGATTTAGAATGAAAATATAATTTCTTAAAATAGTTGAGGCCAAATAGTAACTCCCAGATTAACTCAAACTTGGAATTGTAAAGAGCTGTGTCAGGTCCCTGTATCCTCCAAGGAATTCAGACTAAGGGATCTTATCTCCTACAAAAACACAAAACTCTGAAAGATGATCACATCTCCTTAACCTGTGAGCAGGTTAAGATGAAGCATATGCCTTGGAGCTCATGGATTGCTTAGAGGAACCAAGAGTTTGAATAGGTTGTTGCTTATAAGCTAGGCTTAGAGATGAACAGTTTAGACGTGTATCTACTTCTTAGAGTAACAGGCACTAACACTAAATTTCAAAGTCAAATGAGATTATTAAAGGACATGAATTAAAATGCTCAGCAACCTTCATGGCATTAGTGCCCTCCTCTCTCTCTCTACAGTCATCCCAGAACAAGCCATACAATGGAATCCACAGAATAATTAAATCAGTCTGAAGTGTCAGAATTCATTTTGCAGGAATGACCATCTGCCAGAATATTTAGTTTCATCTCTCTGCACTCTTCCTAGCTGTCCATGTGGCCACAGTCTCAGGTAACCTTCTCATTGTGGTCACAGTGTTCTACATCCCAAACCTTTCCCCGTACTTTCTTCCTGGGAACCTCTCCTTTGTAGATATGACCTTTGCTTCCTTTGCCACTGCTAAGATGATTGCAAACTTGGAAGGAAAAAAAAAGCGTTAAGACCATTCCCTTCGCTCCATCTTTCTCCTTCACTTACTGGGTGGAACTGAAATGGAACTTTTGGTCTCCATGGCACATGACAGATATGTGGCTATTTGTAAGCCCCTACATTGCACAGCCATCAAGAACAGGAAGGTGTGTGTTTTGCTGGTAGTAACCTCATGATTCTTAGGTCTTCATTTGGGGCTTCAGATACTCTGTTGTGAATATGCCTTTCTGTGGTCCCAGTGTGGTGGACAGCATTTCCTGTGATCTCCCTCTGGTTACTAAGCTTGCCTGCAAAGATACCTATATTGTACAGATCATCATTGCTACCAAAAGTGGGATGATCTCTCTGAGCTGGTTCATGATTTTGCTTATCTCCTACAGTCTGTTCCTCAAAACTGTTAAGAGTCACTCTTCTACCAGGAATCCAAAGCTCACTCCACTTTGATCATATCACAGTGGTGATTCTCATTCTTGGCCCATGCATCTTCACCTGTATCTGTCTCTTCAGCAACCACTCTGTGGATAAGTTCCTTGCTGTATTTTACACCACTGTCACCCCAGTTTGACCCTAGTTATCTACGCTGTGAAACAAAGAAATGAAGAGAACCATGAAGAAATTCTGTCATGATTTTATGAGTTCAAGAGACAATATTTAGATTAAAATGTAACTTTTAAAGGAAACTTTAGATCTTTTAAAAACTGTTATGGATCTGATACAGCATATACAAGACTTATAAAACTCAGACCTTCAAGGATATTTTGAATCCAGTACCAACAAAAAATAAATGGCTTTAGATATTTTAAATGATTCCAACTAATTATAAAAATTGTCCATTAAAAATTCACTCGTAGGGACACCTAGGTGGCTCAGTCTGTTAAGTGTCTGCCTTCAGCTCAGGGTCCTGGAATCAAGTCCCACATCCAGCTCCCTGCTTGGCAGAGAGCCTGCTTCTCCCTTTCCCTGCTGCTCCCCCTGCTTGTGCTTGCTCACTCTTTCTCTCTCTCTGACAAATAAATAAATAAAATCTTACAAAAAAAAAACCTCACGGGCACCTGGGTGGCTCAGTGGGTTAAAGCCTCTGCCTTTGGCTCACTTCATGATCTCAGGGTCCTGGGATCGAGGCCCGCATCGGGCTCCCTGCTCAGCAGGAAGTCTGCTTCCTCCTCTCTCTCTGCCTGCCTCTCTGCCTACTTGTGATCTCTCTCTGTCAAATAAATAAATAAAATCTTTAAAAAAAAAACAAAAAACAAAAAACAAAAAAAAAACCTCACTTGTATATAAGATATATCAAATATATGCTTTATTTAGGTATTAGAATGGCATTGGTTGAAAGGGAAAATAAAGCAAATCTCCACAAAGTCTATCACATTTTTCTGAAAAGTCAGAATGATCTGGCACTTATTCTGGGTCCAAGGTTGGTTCTCTGTCTCCTCAATAATTTTAATGTCTGACTCAGCAGTTACATGTGGTGCTTCCTAGGAAAACAGTAACTCTGAGTCTCAGTAATATACAGATATACTGCCACAGTACACTAATTTTTTTGTACCTCCAAAATGAGTTCTCATAGATACTTTTAAGGTTCCTAATATCATTAAAATTTATTTCCATTTTCTCACTTCTAAATTTCTCAGTTTCAGAATCTATGTCCCTGACTCCAAAAAAAAAAGGTTCCTAAATATACAACATGATATTGAATAATAAATTGCATTTTGCATGTTCTCATTCTCCAGGAAACTAATGTAATGACATTTGAATATCAACACATCACTACTAATTCCCACTGATAAAACACATTTCAACAGAGTTTCTGTAGCTGTGAATTTGAATAGATTCATTCACAACTTGTCATTAGTCCTCTCTGTAAAACATGCATCGACGCATGAAAAAAAAAAAAGCTATAAGAAGTTTTGGGGTGGAGGAGCAAGATGGCAGAGGAGTAGGAGACCGATTATCATCAGGTCCCAGAAATTCACCCAGATAGTTATCAAACCATTCTGAACACCTACAAATTCAATGGGATGTCAAAGAGAAGAGCAGCAATTCTAGAAACAGAAAATCGACCACATTCCGGAAGGTAGGATGTGCAGAAAATTGAATCTGAAGTGATGGGAAGATAGACCGTGAAAGTGAGACAGCAGCAGAGCACAAAATTGGAACTTTTAGAAGTCTGCTCCACTGAGAGACATTGCCCCAGAGGCAAAGTGGGGGGTAAAGCCCTTGCGGGCAGTGTGGCCTCAGGACCCACAGGGACACAAAAAGACCAGGGGTGTCTGAGTGCGACAGTGCTCTCAGGGATCAGAGAGAGGAAGCAAGCTGCAGAGAGGGAGCCAAGCAGAGGAGGGGTCTCTCAGCTCGGTTTTACCTTGAATCATGATCCAAAGCACAGTCGGGCCACTGCTCTTTGAGCAGGGACCCCACAAGTTGCAGATCTGGAGAGATCCCCTCCTTCCTCCTCTGGAAGGAGCAGCACGGGAACATGCTACAGGTATCTGCTGGGTTTGGGGATTCCAAACAGGGCCGTTGCCAGAGATAGAAACACTCGGTCACAGGCTGGGTGAGCTTGGAGTGTGGCCAGAGACCAGGGAGACCAGAGGGACTGACTGATTTTCTCTGAGGATGCACTGAGCTCTCTGTTCCTCTGGGTCAGAGATTGGGAGGTTGCCATTTTCATTCTCATCCTCCAAAGCTGTACAGAAAGCAGGGAACAAAAACTCCCAAGAGTTAACCCGAGCTAATTACTTAGGATGGCCCCTGGCAAGGGCAGTGGAATTCCACCTAGGGCAAAGACACTTGAAATCACAGCAAAAGCCCCCTCCCCCAGACGATCAGCAAGAACATCCAGCCAAAACCAAGTTCACCAATCATTGAGAACTGTGGAACTCCAGAGCTAGGGGAAAGCAACACAAAGAATCCAAGGTTTTTCCCCATGGTCCTTTAGTCTTTCAAAGTTAATTCTTTGAATTTTATTTTGTTTCTTACTCTTTTCTTTTAAATTCTTTCCTCTTTCCTACTTTCACATTGTTTAACTATTTTATCTTATCAATACCTTTTTTATTTATATCTTTTTTAATTTTCATTGTTATAGTCATATTTTATCCCCTCATTGTATTTAAACTTATTTGTGTATACATATAGGGTCTGTTCAATTCACCAGTATAATAGATATAGATATAGATACAGAAATAGATATAGAGATAGACACAGAGACAGATACAGAAATAGATATAGACATGGGGTTTTTTTTTTCTTTTTTCTTTTTTTTCCCCTCTTTCTTCTCCCCCCAGTTTCAGGTCTCTTCTGATTAGGTTAGTGTATATTTTTCTGGGGTCATTGCTACCCTTTACTATTTTGTTCTCTCATCCATCTATTCTTATATGGATAAAATGACAAGGCAGAAAAAATCACCACAAGTAAAAGAACAAGAGGCAGTAACGATGGCTAGGGACCTAATCAGTGTGGACATTAGTAATATGACAGAACTAGAATTCAGAATGACGATTATCCAGGTGCTAGCTGGGCTTGACAAAAGCATGGAAGATGATAGAGAATCCCTCTCTAGAGAAATAAAAACCCTTTCTGGAGAAATAAAAGAACTAAAATCTAACCAAGTTGAAATCAAAAAAGCTACTGATGAGGTGCAATAAAAAAAAAAAAAGGAGGCTCTTACTGCTAGGATAAATGAGGCAGAAGACAGAATTAGTGATATAGAAGACCAAATGACAGAGAATAAAGAACCTGAGGAAAAGAGAGATGAACAACTACTGGACCATGAGGGGAAAATTCAAGAGATGAGTAATACCATAAGATGAAACAATATTAGAATAATTGGGATCCCAGAAGAAGAAGAAAGAGAGAGAGGGGCAGGAGGTATACTGGAGCAAGTTATAGTACAGAATTTCCCTAATTTGGTTAAGGGAACAAGCATCAAAATCCAAGAGGCACAGAGAACCCCCCTCAAAATCAATAAAAATAGGTCCACACCCCGTCATCTAATAGTAAAACTTACAAGTCTTAGTGACAAAAAGAAAACCCTGAAAGCAGCTCGGGAAAAGAGGTCTGTAACATACAGTGGTAGAAATATTAGATTGACAGCAGACCTATCCACAGAGACCTGGCAGGCCAGAAAGAGCTGGCATGATATATTCAGAGCACTAAATGAGAAAAATATGCAGCCAAGAATACTATATCCAGCTAGGCTGTCACTGAAAATAGAAGGAGAGATAAAAAGCTTCCAAACAAAAACTAAAGGAATTTGCAAACACCAAGCCAGCCCTACAGGAAATATTGAAAGGGGTCCTCTAAGCAAAGAGAGAGCCTAAAAGAAACAATGACCAGAAAGGAAGAGACACAATATTCAGTAACAGTCACCTTGCAGGCAATACAATGGGACTAAATTCATATATTTCAATAGTTATCCTGAATGTAAATGGGCTAAATGCCCCAAGTAAAAGACACAGGGTATCAGAATTGATAAAAAACAAGACCCATCGATATGCTGTCTACAAGGAACTCATTTTAGAACCAAAGACACCTCCAGATTTGAAGTGAGGGGTGGAGAACAATTTACCAATGCTAATGAACACCAAAAGAAAGCTGGAGTGGCAATCCTTATATCAGATAAATTAGATTTTGAGCCAAAGACTACAATAACAGATGAGGGGAAGGACACTATATCATACTTAAAGGGTCTGTCCAACAACATCTAACAATTTTAAATATCTAAACCCCTAACATAGGAGCAGCCAATTATATAAATCAATTAATAACAAAACCAAAGAAACACATCGACAATAATACAATAATAGTAGGGGACTTTAACACCCCCCCTTACTGAAATGCACAGATCATCTAAGCAAAAGATCAACAAGGAAATAAAGGCTTTAAATGACAAACTGAACCAGTTGGACATCATAGATACATTCAGAACATTCCATAGCAAAACAACATAATACAAATTCTTCTGTAGTGCACATGGAACATTCTCCAGAATAGGCCACATACTGGGTCACAAATCAGGTCTCAACCAGTACCAAAAGACTGGAATCATTCCCTGCATATTTTCAGACCATAATTCTCTGAAACTAGAGCTCAATCACAAGAGGAAAGCTGGAAAGAACTCAAATAAATGGAGGCTAAAGAACATCCTACTAAAGAATGAATGGGTCAACCAGGAAATTAAAGAAGAATTTTAAAAATTCATGGAAACAAGTTAAAATGAAAACACCACTGTTCAAAATCTTTGGGATACAGAAAAGGAAGTCCTGAGAAGAAAGAATATAGCAATACAAGCCTTTCTCAAGAAATAAGAAAG